>CAIGRB010133343.1:0-22547 GCA_903798255.1 Fraxinus quadrangulata
TGGTTTAGCAAGAAACAAAACTTCGTTGCTTTATCTACTGCCGAAGTCGAATATATCTCGGCCGCTAGTTGTTGTGCACAAGTTCTATAGATGAAACAAACTCTTGTGATTATCACATATTCTTTGATTATATACCCATTATGTGTGATAACACTAGTGCCATAAACTTGTCTAAAAATCCTATTTTGCACTCTAGGACGAAACACATTCAAATTAGACATCATTTCCTAAGAGACCATGCTCAAAAGGGTGATATTGTGTTAGAATTTGTAAACATGAAAAATCAATTAGCCGATATCTTTACGAAACCTCTAGCTCTTGATCTTTTCTCACATATTAGAAGATGTTTAGGAATTATTGATGAATCCGAAATACATAATTGAGTATGTAAGTATCTTTATCACTTCATATTCAGTTTGTTTAAAAAAAATTAAATCCGGACGGGGTCGATCGGAAAACCAGAGAAATTCTGGGGATGCGGTCCGGTCGACCGGACCGTCGACTTTTTAGCCCCCTCGTCTCTTTATTTCCTCATTCTCTCTCTTTTCCCCTTCCTATCTATAGATCCACCTCCAATCCTCTTAGATCTTCCATCAATCTTCAAGATCTACTCAAAATTTCAAAAACCCATTCCTTCTTCTTCTCCAAAAACTCAAAATCCCAATTTTTTTTTACTAGTATTTTAGTTTTTCTCACTTCTCAAATTAACCATCCTCTAGTGAATATCTTCCATTTTCCATCATGCCAAGGGTCAAGATGCCAAGCAAGAAACCAAGGAGGGAGAGAAAACTAACTTCTTCTTCTTCGTCGGAGAATGAGCCCGAGGTGCCAAGACATTTCTTTGGCAAATCCCCTACTCTTATAGGTAAGACCGTCGATTTTTTAGTTCTTTCTCTTCAAGCACCTGAATTTTATATTGAGGAATATTTCTTAGGTATGGGATAGGTCTCCATTACCTCGATGAATGAACATGCTTATCCTAAACTCATGAGGGATTTTTACAAAAAATATGGTTTTTACTCCTCGAACGGGTAACATTTCTTGTTTTTTGAAAGGAAAACATATTACCATTACTAAATCTATTATCCGTTCTCTTTTTGATTTAGAAGAATGTCCAAATCAAATTTTTGTCATATGACTCACCCGCATCATGAAGATTATAATCCTATAATTGCATATCGTAGAGTTACCGGCAAAAACTTTGAACATCCGATCAAACTTAGCTCAAACCAATTAACTCTACCTTGTAAAGTCTTACATATTATCATTGCCCACATTATTCTCTCTCGGAAAGGTCATCTTGATGAGGTCACTCATTTTTACCTATTCCTTCTCGATTATTTTTTGGTCGGACGCAAATTAGATTTTTCAACGATCGCCATAGGTTACATGAAACTTGTCCACTCCGCCACTCGCACCAAGACTTTACCCTATGACATGCTTCTCACCAAAATTTTTAAATATTTTGAAATTCCTCTTAATGGTGAAGTCCATGAGTCACTTCGTCCCACTGATACTATCGACATTTACACTCTTAAGAGGATGAAATTTGTTGAAGAATGTGGGCAATGGGTGGCCCGTACTAAGTGTTTTGACCTGGACTCTGGACCCTCTCTACCTCTCGAAGAAGACAAGGACAACCATGAGGACGACGTCCCACATGTTCCTAGTCCCCCTTATGATATTCCGGGATCAAGTACTCCACCGCCTTCTGGCGGATTTACTTTTATCGAGGACTACTACAATATCCTCAACGGTCGCATCGACTCCCTCACATCCTCCATCGATGGGTTTGGCGGGATGTTTCATAGTTTGCAAGTGCAACAAGAATTCGTACAAGCTCAACAAGAGGCCTTCTATACTCAGTTTGATGCTCAACAAGAGGTGATGCAAGATCAACAAACGCTTTCTATGCTCACTTTTAAGCCCAGTTTCCTCCTCCTCCTCCTCCTCCTCCTCCAGAGTCTTAGTTCTTGATCATCTCGTTTTATCATGCAATTATCTTTCCTTGTTCTTACTTTAGATATTTCTCTACTTTTAATTTATGTCGTTGAATATTTCGGTTTAAATTATATTCTCCATGATTTTAAGATTTCCTTTCGTTATGTTTTGCTCATGCTTCCTTATACTCTATTCTTTTTGTTTATGCCAAAAAAGGGGAAAACATATGAGATGATTTGACGATTTGCATAACGATGGTTTGAATTATATTCAACATGATTTTAACGATATTTTGCATGCTTAATGTGAATGAGAAATGGGGAATTCTTGATCTATAAAATATAGGGGGAACAAATGCTTGAATTGTGAAAATTATAAGAGGTACTCTTTTATTACAAATTATCTATTGTTTGTCATAATAAAAAATAGGAAAATTGTTGACCTATGGTCAAATCTTATGTTTTGATTATAACAAACAAACTATGTTTGTCTCTAATTCTAATCTTCAAATTGTTACATGTTGCCAAACTTGAGACAAAACTGTTAGACGAGAAGTTGTCGATAAGGAAGCTCAAGATAAAGATCAATCGAGCATTGATGAGGAAAAACTTTGCATCATTTCAAAATCAAGCAACGAATATAGCACTCGTGCCAAATTAATTGAAGACATTGGAACTAGAGGATTTTAGCTTGTTTGTAAAGGTAAAGCACTTTAATTTCTGGCAATGACACATTGAAAGCTCAAGTGATGAAATTTTTATGCACGATAAAAATTCACGTCATTTAAAACGTTTGCACAAAAATTAATTTTCAAAAGTAAGATTTTCAACCTAATCTTGAATACCATTAAACCTCACTTACCTTGAAATATCAAGTAAAAAAAGCTTATCAAAAGGCCATATGTTTCAAAGCCACGAAACAAAACAAAAGGAGATCGCCACGGCATGGGTGGTCGACCGGACAAATCGCAACGGTCAAATTTTTGACCGTTTTGACTTCTGATTTTTCCCTACAAATGGTCATTTTGGTCATCCGAAAATTGGCGGTCTACCGATCGGTCATTCGATTTGACAGAAATTTTTGGCGATTTTCATCTCTATAAATACCAACTTTCTTATCATTTATGACAACAACCGTTGAGCATTTAATCTGATACTCCTTAAGCTAACATTGATCTCTTATACCATTTATTATCAAATCATTTTGCTCTTGAAAAATCTTTGATCAAAGTTAATTCTTGAAAATCATTTCCAATATCTTCTAGTATGTTTGCAAATATCGAAATGAAGGTTGATGTAAATCCTAGAAAATTCTGGAATTTGAGCAACAAGAAATCACTTCAATAATTTGGAAATTTCTCTTAAGTTGATGGCGACCAATTGAAGTAATGAGCCTCCCACCCATCACCACCGCCATCACCATCGGATAGCACTGTTGTATTCTTTCTCTTTACCCTCACCCAACCCAACTACCTTTTGTCGACGAGAGCTCTCTCCAACTCCCTACGATAGGAAGTTCTTAATGCTAATTGTTAGGTTTTTAGTGTGTTGACAATTCTTTAGACAAAATGACTGTTATAAAATAGTTGTAAAAGTCAAGGAGTTATTTGGTTGGTAGTATAGTCCTTGAAGGAGTCCAAGATGCTAGAAGATCACATATAGTCAAGGGAATGCAACTAGAAGCCTAAAGAGTGTCAAAGAGCCGCACAAGTTATGCGCAACTTGCAATGCATTTTTCACATAGAAAATATTGGAATATGAATAAGTATATTTCTAGAATAATTGTAGACCTTTGAATTAGCTTTTTGAATCACCTCACTTGGACATCAGGAGAGAAAGTTATGATAAAAATACTGAAAATTGCTCAACTGTTGCTCACCTTCCCTAAGTTGTCGTTTAAGCGACAGTGTATTTCGGGAAACCTAATTCGAGTATTTCATGATTTTTATCACTACCCAAAATCTCTTCACTATATACATGGACGCCACCATTCCAAAAAATACAAGTTGAATATTGAGAGAAACAAGAGTTTACATTCTTCATATATATGGATTACATAACCTACCATGATATATTAGAGCACTAGTACAAACTGACAGACATGGATTGCCCAGTGCCAGATTTTGATTTTTAGTTTCAATTCTTATTTTTGCCTTAATTTGCATTAGTTCTTATTGTAAATGAAGTAGTACTTCTTTGTTTACTGCTTTAATTTTCGACATTTATTTTCACTATAAGGGAAGTATGACTTCCTCATTTATTGCTTTTATTATTTTCATATAACCACGGTATTTCTCCTCCACAAGTGAGGCCATATTAAAAAAAATCTCGGAGGTACCGCCCTCCTTTAATAGAACAAAAAACAACATCGTCAGAGTTTTGAAAATCAAGAAAAGTGACTAGAGTTTCTGATTGTTGGAGAACAAGGGGTTCTTGTTAATCCACAGGAGATAGACGAATTCGAAAGGTAGGGAGTTGGTGTAGGAACACGTAATCCAGGAGGGCTTTGGTGATTACAGTTAAAATGTTAGAAAGTATTAGTGTTAGTCGAGTTTGATAGTACTGTAAGTTAATTCGTTTATAGTGGATTGTTATTAGATTGGGCCTGAAGTTTTTACCTAGTTACGGATTTTCTCCGTCATCATATTTTACGTTATTTACTGCTTTCTATATAACTACGACATTCAAACCATAGGAAAATTGAAGTGAATGACTAACTATCTAGAAACAATTAAAAGTGACTTGTTACTTATTGTTAATTTTAAATCATCATAAACACTTATTCACCCCCCTCTAGGTGTTAGTTGGGTTTAACTAGTAACTCACAAGTGATATCAGAGCCTAATAGCAATCCTTAACCCAAAATTTTGTCTAGATGAGTCAATCAGTTTATGATTCGGGATCTGAGTGAGCTATGGAATTTTAGGATGCTTATGAACAATTATTTGAGAAAAGTCTTAAAATTGAGAAGTTGAATAATGCCGTGCTAAAAAAGGTTGATGCACTTGAATTAGAAAAAGAGAGCCATTTAGCCAAACTTGATGAGTAGATTAGATGTTTGAATGAATTAATGGTTGAGTAAGAGTCTTTAGATGTTAATGTTAAATCTCTTATGAGTGATCTTAAAAAATCAAATTCTCAACTTCAAACTTTTTTCTAGTGGATCTAAAAAAATTGATAATATAATAGGTTTGAACAAACTAGGAGGGAATATAACAGATTTTGACGATAATGAAACAAATTCTCATACTACTTCATCTTCCAACAATAACTTTGTACCTGCCTCAAAGCCTAAGGTTCAAAACTTGAAATCTAGAGCCGTTTCTAGGTTCATCNAGATCTAAGTGTTGCAAGTTACAGAATAGAAGAAACATGATCAAGAATGCAAATGTCCAAGAACCGAATTCATAAGTACAACATAGGTTTCCTCCACCTAAGATTCAAAATTTGAAATCTAAGATTGTTCCTACTTGTTTCAACTGTGGAGAATTAGAACATATAAGGCCTAAGTGTCATAAACTCCTAAATAGAAATAAACGTTAGAACTTAAATATAAATAAGAATTAGGAGTTTGATAATAGGATTGACTTCCTTACTAGTCAGATGAGTCAATTGGCCGAGTTAATAACACAGTTAACTATGATTAATTCTTTCACTAGGCAAGTTTGGGTGAAGAAGAGTAATCTGAAAAATCTTAAGATAGATGATGGTGCTCTTAAATGTAAGAGTATTTGTTTACCTAACAGATTATGTACTTTTGGTGCATGTTTGTGTTTTATTGCTGTGTTTCATTTATAATAGCATGTATCTCAATTTGTTTTTGCTATTTTGTTTTTAAGTTGTTTGATTTTTTGAAACAATAAAAAAATTGAAAAATTAAAAAATAAAAAGGAGGAATTGTTTCTTCAACATAATATATAATTTACTTGAACATGTGTGTTGTGACCAAGTATGAATTTAATTGATGTGTTGTAGCATATTTTCCATTACTTTGTTTAGGTTTATATGGAATACTTAGTATAGATTTCTTCATGTACCATATGTACTGCACACACACTATAATCTTGTGATGAGTCTTAATCACGTGTGTGTGATTTGGGACAGTCATCCATTTGTAAAGTGACCATGAACATGAATCGACCTTATTTTAGTTGGCCTAAGCTCTAGTAAATTTCCCTAAAAAGTAAAATAAAATGTGTGCCATCTTATACTCATTTTCGAATCATATTTGACTCGAGTAATTAAACTTGAGGGGTTTCTAATAACCTGATGCCCTATGGTCAATTGATTTGGAGTCATCTATGCCCAAAACTCGTAACATGGGTCATCATAGTCACTTAATGGAGAAGAGTCTGCATATAATATGTAAAAAATTGAAGAGAATAATGACGAGCTTAAAAAGAAAAATATAAATTGTGTGAAATGTATATATGCTCAAAGTTAGGGGGAGAAAAAAAATATTTTTTCATGAAAAATGAGTTTCATTTAAAGGTCTTAAAATGAATTATTGATTTGTCATTAGTAGAGGAATCAACTTATATAACAGTGATGTTTATCATGTTCTTTCTTACAAATTTAAGGTTTGGAGTTACGTTCACAAGGAATTAGTGGTACTTAACACACATGAGTCACTAATACAGTTTACTCCATTTAGACTTGAATTGAGTATGTAGGAAAGTTTACTAATCATTGATTATGCTTGTACATGCTGTCGACTGCATATTTGAGTTGTTATATATTGTTTATTTATTTCCTTTACTCATTTGTGACAAAAAGGGAAAGAGAAAAGGTAGCGAGGGATAGAGAAAATATATTTTGGGCGAATTTGAATTTAAAATTAATGGGTGTGAATTTTTTGCATTTGACATTTTAGAAGAGATATGAGTAAGGGGAGAGATGATTGATATGATTTTTTTGGCACTCCATATCATAATGCATAGTTTGTTGAGTTTTGATATTTGGTGATATTAATGTTTCAGTTGGTGTTTTGATTAACATTAGTGTTACTTCTCAATTNAGGGGAGCAGTGAATTAAATTGAGATTTTACATTTTATGTGTGAAGGATCGTTGTGCATTGCATATCATATGCATAGCTGTTTGAGTTTAGAGATATTAATGTTTCAGTTGGTGTTTTGATTAACATTAGTGTTACTTCTCAATTAACTAGCATATTTATGATAGTTAGTTTTAATTGTCATATTTCTTGTATCGCGTGATTTTACACTAGGTATCTAAGTTGTTGATTTCAGGGAATATGTTTAATAAGGAATGCACAAGACTGACATTCAAATTGAGTTTTAGTTTGGGTAGATTAGTTTTATTTCTACGTCCTTAACTTATATTGTATAGTTTTGTCACATAATGTCAAGGGGAAGTTTGTTAGGTTTTTAGTGTGTTGGTAATTCTTTAGACAAAAAGATTGTTATAAAATAGTTGTAAAAGTTAATGATTTATTTGGTTGGTAGTATAGTCCTTGAAAGAGTCCAAGATGCCAAGAAGACAACATATGATCAAGGGAATGCAATTAGAAGTCTAAAGAGTATCAAAGAGTTGCACAAGTTATGCTCCAAATTCTTAACCTCAACTTGCAATGAATTTTTCTCATAGAAAATATTGGAATATGGATAAGTATATTTCTAGAAATATTGTAGCCCTTTGAGTTAGCTTTCTAATACATTTTGAATTACCTCAATCGGACATCAGAGAGAAAGTTATGATAAAAATACTAACAACTACTCAACTGTTGCTCGCCCGAGATATCGCTCGAGCGACACTGTATTCCGAGTAAACTTAATTCACTTTTTCAAGGTTTTTCTCAGGCTTATACTACCCAAAACCTCTGTACTATATATATAGACAACACCATTCAAAAAATACAAGTTGAACATTGAGAGAAACAAGATTTTACTTTCTCCATATCATTTCTAGCGTTCAACCTTCATTTTGCTTTGATCATTGCTTTGAAAAACATCAACCTCACATAAAATAAACACCAAAACACACAGTTCCACAACATTTTTCAGAGTTCTGAAGATTAAGGAAGGTGATAGGAGTTTCTGGTTGTTGGAGAACAAAGAGTTCTCATTAATCCACATGAGATAGACGAATTCAGAAGGTTGGGAGTTGGTGTAGGAGCACACAATCGAGGATGGCTTTGGTGATTACAGTCAAAAGGATAGAAAGTACTAGAGTTAGTCGAGTCTGGTAGTACTATAAGTTAACTCATTTATAGTGGATTGTTTTGGCTTGGGTCCGGAGTTTTACCTAGTTATGAGTTTTCTCCGTCATCATATTTTGCGTTATTTACTGCTTTCTATATAACTATGGCATTCAAACCATAGGAAAATTGAAGTGATTGACTAACCATCTAGAAACAATTAAAAGTGACTTATTGCTTATTAATTGTTAATTTTAATTCAGCATAAACACATATTCATCCCCATCTAGGTGTTAGTTGGGTCGAATTAGTAACTCACACTAACAAAAACAACAACCCAATTGAACCAGATTCTCCGATTCATTTTAAAGGACCTAAGAGAGAGAGAGAGAGAGAGAGAGAGAGAGAGAGAGGGGTTGGGATGAATATGATTGATTGGAGGAGGTGTATAAAGAGAGATATACCGGATTGAGGGTGGGCATGATGGATTGGGATATTTTTATAGATAGAGAATTTGTGTAGAGTTCTAGTGGAATTTGTGTGGAAAGAGAATTACTGTCTATTATTTTATAATTATATTTATTAATCTGAGTTACCACATGATTTATGAAATTATTTAGAAAGATTGTTGTGAAATGTGATTCTTATAGTGTAGTACTTGTGTATTGTTCCCTTTTTTCATTGTGGGAATTTTATTTCATTTGTCAATTAAGCCCATTTCAAATGCAACAGAAGGAAAAAAGCAACTTATGGTTTCTCAAATTTGTGTTGCAGTGATTTCTACTCAACTTGTTCATCACAAAGGTAGTATCAAATTTATTTGTTTAAAAATGAGCTTTATATGTTGATTTCGCACTCGATGTGATTGTTTAGAATGATTTAATTGCCACACAACGTCCAATCTTATCGTCATTCTCATCTTCTATTTCTTTAGATTTTTTTTTGGCCAACATTGTTGTTTTTTATGGTAATCTTCCTTATTCAGCAATGATTTTCATATATAACTTCAATTTTTGATGTTGTTGTTTATGGTATTGCCCTTGCCTTATTGCCAAAGGTAGATTTTCAGGCGCATATAGGTTTGGAGCCAATTCCATTCATTCTTATTTATTTGTTGTTAATTTATTTCTTACTTTTAGGTTTTTTCTAGTTTTGATTGTGAATTATTAACCTTGTTACTTGATTATTTGTCAAGTGTGTTTTTGCAGACTTAATAGATACTTTAACAAGTTAATTATTGATTAAATTGAGCGAATTTTTATTTACAATTGTGTAATTATGGCTTTTGTAGGTCAAAACCCTAAAAGGAAAGAGAACAAGGAAAATGAAGTGAAAAGGGACCAAAAGCGTACAAAATCGTGAATTTGGAGGACCAAAGTGTACAAGTCATAAAGTTGAAGACCTCATGTTGCAATTTATGAAGGACATAATTGAAATGAACTCCAAATTTTAAGGACCAAAATGTATAAGATCAAAGTTGAGGAACTTATCGTGTAATATTACTTAAGGACGGCAACAGAACATGTCAGGGGCGGGACAACCCTTCCTCGCCCCCACCCTGATGGGTAATTCTCCTACCCTATACCCGTTTAATGCTAGGCGGGTTGCGGGGAGGTGTCCCTGCCCCATTTACATTTTTTTTAATTCTATGATATTTCCATAATACAATAAATATAAAACCCCTAAAAATGAAATAAAGGTTAGATCCAAATTACTTTATCAGGTTATATAACTACATTACCAATAAAAATAAAAATAATTTGAAGATTTAAATACAAGATAAAAATTACACATTTGGATAAATTACAATATAGCGCGCAAACAAACATCACATAATGCAACACTTCATGTTGTAGATCTTCAAGTGTTGCCATCTTCTTCTAGAATGTCTATATCAACCTCCTTAAAAATTGATGGTTGTAAAAGTGATTATTAGTTAGACAAGTTTTTAATATAGGTATTTGATTATGGTATTTCCATAATACAATAAATATAAAACCCCTAAAAATGAAATAAAGGTTAGATCCAAATTACTGTATCAGGTTATATAATTACATTACCAATAAAAATAAAAATAATTTGAAGATTTAAATACAAGATAAAAATTACACATTTGGATAAATTACAATATAGCGCCCAAACAAACATCACGTAATGCAGCACTTCAAGTTGTAGATCTTCAAGTGTTGCCATCTTCTAGAATGTCTATATCATGGTCCTTAAAAATTGATGACTGTAAAAGTGATTATTAGTTAGACAAATGATGTATGTAACTGTTTATATGCAAGTTCATTTAAAGAAAAATCAGTTTACCTCGTCTTCAATATAGTGTCACTCAACTGCGTATAACATACAGAGTACGATGTAGGTGATGAATGTTCTAACAATAAATAAAACTAGTTAGCAGTAAAGAAATAACAATTATGAGAAACACAGAAAATTATATTTCTCGTACCATGAATGTTAGCTCATAACCAATCTCTAGCACATATCAAAGCCTCCAAAGTATTGGGATGAAATCTATTTCTATGTGGACTAACAAATCTACCACTAGTACTGAATGAATGCAGACTTGACGCCATTATGGATACTGGGATAGCTAAAATACCCCTTGCAACTTTTTGCAAAGAAGGATATTTTGTTGAATTTTCATTACACCATGTCAATATGTCAAAATCATTAAATCTAGGTAATATAGGCTCGTCTAAGAAAATATCAATCTCTGACTATGTACTATCAGTACTAGTGGTATTATAAACAAATAAATCAAAATGTGCCAACCGATCTTTTTTGCTTACAGAAGTAGATGCATCGATTTGGTTTGAAGATTGAGTCAGGTTCACACTTGATCCATGTCTTGTTTTGTACTCATTTAGCAACTTATGCCAAAATTTTCAAATCTTTTCAATCTTAAGATCCGAAACTTCATTTCCATAAATCATTGGAAAATAATATTCAACCAACTTCATTTTAAATCTTGGATCCAACACACTAGCTACGGTCAAAATTCTATGAATCTCGCTCCAATATTTTTCAAACTTGTTATGCAAAAAACGTTCTTAAACAATGGTTGCAAAGTATTCATGAATCTTCTAAATCCAACGTGTTCAACCATTGAAAGTGGATACTCATGCAAGATTATCATACTTCCAAGTTCCCTCTTGAACATTGTTTTGATCAAATGAGCAAGTACCCATTGAAACCCTCCCACAAGCTTTCTTTATTGGTTTCAATATTGTCTGCTTAATGTCTTTTTTATTTCAGTGTTGACATCTTTTCATATGTTCATGCAAATGTTTTGTTCAATTCTTACTTTTAGCCCCTAATTTTCTATCACATTAGTTACAAATTGCCTTGTCTTCTCCCCTAAATGACTTTTTTTTTTTTGAAGTGATTCCAAACTAATTTCCTTTTCATACCTTGTCCACTATTCTCCTCCTCATCCTCACACAAGTCTATTGGATCTTGTTGTGTGTTTGCCTGACTAGGTAAGTCTTCGTGCGATGGACTGGTACTTGATCGTATTAAGGTACTTCCAATGCTCGGTACTGGTGTACAATGCCATAATCTAGCATATGAAATGAATAATGAATGCTTTGCTGGGAATTAAGAAATAAAGATGAAAATTAATAGAATATAAGGTACTACATGTAAAAATTCTACAACAAAGAGCTATCAACTGCTTTATCAAAGTCAAGCTTGGGAACTTTATTTCAAATAACACATCTACATCACCTGGTGAGATCCAATTTTATAAAAATTGTATAATTGGATAACCTTTTGCTCACAGAGACACAGTAATGCTCAACTAGGCTGCTTGGCAGAGCAACTTACATGTTTAACAACATTGATAACTAAAAACTGTTCTGTACTTTCGTAGATAATTGGACAGATACTAGAAGAACAACCAAATAAAGTAAAAACTACAAAAACACATAATTTACTTTATATACAAGTATACAACTAGAAATTATATCAGTCTTCACAATAAGCTATTGGGAGGCAAAAAAGGAACTAAACCTCTAAAAATTTCCAGAAATATCCCCATCAAAGATGGAAGTTTTACCTTCCTCATTCAATCAATTTTAAGTGGGAGAAATTGTCAAAATACCTAGGGTCCTTTGGTATCGACAGTTCAACTTCAGATTTGAGAGCAAGTGAGAGAGTAGAGATGGTGAGGGAGATAGTGAGCAAGAACTTCAATGGCAAGAGAGGCTAGATACGACGCCAAGGAATTGTCGAACTGAATTACTGAGGAAGATGCACAGCCTTTTTGAGGAAATTGAAAAAAATCCCTCAAACCGGCAAACTGTCATGTCACGCCTAATTTTGCAATTGGATTCTGACTTACTGGATGGTGGGAATTGGGAAGGTTTAGTTCCCTTTTTGAGTCAAATTTTGGGTTTGGGCATGGGCCATTACACATAACAAATTAACAAATTGCTTTGTAATTGTAAACTTATAATCTTTTAAAAGTCAAAACAAAATTAAACGGCGCATGGCGGGGACCTCGTTACCCGACCCCGCCCTGGATACCCAATTAAGCGGGTAATTCCCACCCCATTTGAGGAGGGACTCTGCGGGTATCAAGTATAATGGGTTTTTTTGCCATCCCTAATATTAATCGAGGACCATAGTTTCAAATTTGTTAAAAACATTTCAATCAAGAATTGGAATGTTTTTAACAGAGTTTTGGCGCCTAGGCGCATTACCCTTTTTATGTAAAAAAAGAAGAAGCCCCATGTCCGTTTTAAATGTTTTTCCAAAACTTGGGGTGTAACACCTCGAAAATTTACAAAATAAAATTATTTATTTCATCTACTACACTTCACATTTTGAAAGTTGGTGGACTAGAGTAACATGTACTAAATTCAATTTTATTTGGGCCAAACATTTAATTATCGATACAGTATTGATAAATATATCAATATTGGGCTCATTGGATAGCTCAAAATTAATCATGTATATTAGGCTCGAGAAAAAAAAAAAAAACGATTCAGATAAGTTAGACCCACTATGTTGAAGTTTATAAACTTTGTCAGTGGTGTTTGTTTAGATTTATTTTTGAATTTATGGAGAATACCAACCACGTGTGGATTAGATAGGGATAGGTAAAATAATTTCTTATTTTTTCAAAAAATTTAATAAATGTTATAATATAGTATATTGACACTTTCTTGATATAATACATGTCATGTTATCATTTGTGCCAACAAAAGAGCCAATTGCTTTTATTGGAATTAATAAAGTTGTCTTCTAATTTCAAATGAGTCAAACACGTGTAAAAGAAGTGAATTATTTCATGCCTAGATATTGGGAAATTTGTAATGATAGCCAGCTTATCACTTGTTGGATGGGAAAGGAAACGATTGTAAGGATTTAATAAATATTATATGTTAAAATGTGTCTTATCATTTAAATCAGCATCATTTGTACCTAATTTCATGCCATTAAGAAGAGTTATTATTTATTTAGCATCAATTACACCTAATTAGGTGCCACTAGATTTAAGGATTTACCCATATATATGTACAACTTAGGTAAAATAAAGGGCAAGTAGAGGTTTGAAGATTAAATGAAAAGTGAATCAAAGTTAAATGAAAAAAATGGGCAAGGCATCAAAAACCTTCTTTAGGTACCCGTGATTCAATACTCAAAGTCGAGGAAAAGACTATTAAAAAATGCTTGTTTGGAGGTAATCCAATTTTCTAACTTTTAATCTTTTTATTTACTTTTTTATATATTTCATATTTTTATTTGATTAACTACCATTATTTTGGAGGTAATTTTTGAAGTCCCACATATTCATGGTTCGTCACAACTTCTGGGGTAAAGTGTGGTAGAAGAAAGTCACTTGCTCAAGTTTAATTTGGAGATGTTAAGGCGTGTAAAATTTTCCAGTTTGTGCAAGTAAAATCAAATATTCTAGTTGCCAAATTACTCGTCTTCGATTTCTTCTACTAGAGTAAGCTATTTATTGAATATGAACGAGTATATGCATGACAGTGGGTGTCCATATCTTTAATATTGGACGGCAAACATGATTAAGTACACCAATTTCTGAGTTTTGATAGCATTTTTCTGGGATTGGGGTTTAAAAATTGTAGATGGAATTTTTTTTCCAGATTAACTGACAATTTGGAGAGAATTTTACATAATCGGATTTTACAAAGATTCTTGAGGTTTTTCGAATAATCACTATTATTGACAGTATTTTTTGTAATAAAATAAAGTTAACAATAATTTTTTTCCCTAATTATACTAAAATTAAATAAAAATTCCCTAATACCTAAATGCAATCTTACTTAACTACATATGCATTGCAATAATGAAATAAAGACAGGTGAGGGATAGAGATTGAGTTACCTCCCATCATGTGCTTACTTTATAGTCTTTAACTCAACTTTGAGAAGTGATAACTAGGGATTGACAAGATGGATGGTCGACTTCTCATTTGAAAAATCACCATCCCATCTCTTGGGTTTCTCTTTGTAGAGGTTTTTTCTTCTTGTATGCATCCGTTTAAAATCCATTCATTTCATTCATTTACAACAACTTCATCACACTTGTTGTTTGGATATCAAAATTCAACTTTTCTACTACCCAAAAAGCTCGATATTCCAACTCAACCGGTAAATGACAAGCTTTTTCGAATACAAGATGATATTAACATACCTATAGAAGTTTTGAACGATGTGCTATACATCCTAGTGCATTATCCAAATATTTGGACCAATTTGTTCGTGAAGAAATCACTATATTTCAAGAATTTTCATTAGATCAAGGTTTTAGATCTCACTCGACCACTAGTTCAGGGATGATGTGGAGCGACCCCATTTTTTCATCCTATAATGGCCAAAAGAACTTCAAATTGTCAATAGCAAAAGTGCATCCAAAGATCACTAATAATGGTGTAGAGGTGCCAAATCACTTACAAATATTTTTTTTCATGAAGTTAATCACCACCCAAGCATTAATGGGCGTCACCGTAGCTTCCACCCATTTTAAAACATAATCTACGACCACCACCAACACACTGATTTGTAAAAGAAGTGGGAATGGTTACATGAAGTCTATCATCATACATCAAATAGCTCAACCTTGAGAATGAAATTCTTGGCATTTCATTCTTTTTTTGAGATGTTTGCATGTATAGTGGCACCGGTCACAACTTTGTGTGTATCGATGGACATCTTTGAAGAGAGATGGCCAATAAAACTCGACTTTAAATTTTGGTAGTTTTTTTAGAAGCACCGAAATATCCCCCATAAATGAAAAAATGGCAATGCTCCAATATTTGCGAAATTTTCTCTTTTGGTATACATCTCTGGAATTAGTGAATCGGACCATGCCTGTATAAAATAGGATCTTCTCGAAATTAGAGTTTTAACTTTGAAAATAACTTCTTCTGATGACAGCTGTATTTTGGAGGAATGACTTGAATGTCCAAATAGTTGATATATTCATCGAGAAAGATTTTATTGATTTTTGTATCCTCTATTTGCTCCGTTAGCTCAACTCTGGATAAGTGATTGAATACCACATTTTCTCTATCTTCTTATCTCGAATCTATAAATCAAACTCTTTTAATAACAAAACCCATAGAAACAACCTCAACTTTCCATCCTTCCTGGACGAAAGGTTCTTCAAAGCCACATAAATTGACCTTTGACCTATCGAGATATGATTAGAACTTGTTGGCAAAGATTATTTCTAGCAATTCCTTTTAGTATTGACATAATTTTTTTATGCATCAGTTAGTCTCTCCTCGCATTAAAAATGACATGAAGTATTTTATCCCACTTTCAACCTAATACTGCTCCGACTGCATAATCATTGGTCTCGAATGTCAACTAAAATGGAAGATTCCAACATGGAGCAACTATTATAGGTGTTGTAATAAGTTTTTTCAGAGTGTTGAAGGATTTCAAGCACTCGTTAGAAAAATAAAATCACATCTTTCTTCAACTAACTACAGAATGACTTGATAATTTTTGAAAAGTTCTTCATGAAGCAGCGATAAAACTCCACATGTCCATGAAACCTACAAACTCCTTTAACTAAAATTGACGGGGAGAATTTTTCAATGACCTGAATCTTTGCTCTATCCAACTCAATACCCTCAACTAAGATTTGAAGTCAAAGTACTATCCCCTTTTGAACCATGAAGTGACATTTCTCCCAGTTGACGACCAAATTTATCTCTTCCCAACTCTATAAAACTATATCTAGATTTGTCACACACTTATCGAATGAAGACCCAAAAACTAAGAAATCATCTATGAATACTTTGATGAATTTCTCTAACGTATATGAGAAGATAGCCATCATCTATCGTTGAAAAGTGACCAGCACAATATATAATCCAAATGCATCCATTTGCACACAAATGTGACATAAGGATGTGTGAATGTGCTCTCCTCCAAATACTTTGGAGCTATAGAGATTTATTATAGCCAGAATACCCATCCTGAAAGTAGTAATCATGAATGATCAGATAACGTCTCTAACATCTAATCAATCAATGATAATGGAAAGTGATCTTTACAAGTGATAGTATTAACTTTGCAATAGTCAATGCGCTATCTTGTGAATGTTCTAGTAGAAATGCCCTCATATTATCAATTTCATCACTGTGATCCCTCATTTCTAGGCACAACCTGAACTAGACTTAACCAAGCATTGTATGATATACTGTAGATGATCCATGCATTAAGAAGTTCAAGAACCTCTGATCGAGCAATTCTATTCATGATTGGTTTCAATCTACTCTAATTTTCCATTGATTACTTACCCATTTGCTACAAATATCTTGTTGATGCAAAGGGATGTATTGTTTCCTCTGAATCTACAATAGATCATCCAATAGTTGTCTTTTGATCTCAAAGCACCTTTGACAGTTTTCCTCCTCACTTCACTGATAAATTTGAAATGATCATTGGAAGTGTGGAAGACTCCCAAATATTCATAGCTAAGATACGATGGTGATTGCTCAAGTTCATGAGTAGGAGGCTTCTGAATGGATAACAAGGATCTTTTAGATCCCTTTCTAAGATCTTCAAAGTTAGACCATCTCCTGTAAGATGAAAATGCCTCTATATAGTGTGCAAACTGATAGATCTCGATAAGTTCTTTCTAAGTGTGAATGCATAAACAAGTTTCAAATGATCTTGAGGGTAACATGAAAGTCTCCACCATGGCTCTATCCGCCATACCAACCGAAAATAACTATTTAATCCTGACGAGTACTTGATTACACATAATACATTGAAAGTGACATGTTCCACATTTAACCTCATAATTAGCTGCCCTTTCCAAACAACAATCAAAGCATCATAGCTGGCTATGAATGATTAACCTAATATCGGTGGAACATCGCCGTCATTTTCCATATGAAGAATTTGTCGACTTTCTCCAAACTTTCTTCAATAATCTGCTAAAGTATTTGATAGATCAATCAACCAACTGCGAAGAGATAGTGGTTTCTTTGGCCTCTTCTAAACCTAATTTCCTATAAATAGATAAATGCATCAAGTTAATACTTGTGTCTAAATCACACAATGCTTTATTAATTGTGAATTCACAAATTTTGCAAAGAATTGTAAAACTTTTTGGATTTTTGAGTTTTTGAGGTAATTTGTTTTGTAAAATCGTAATGCAGTAACCAGTCAACATCAACATTTTGTGATCCTGTAGCTTCCTCTTACTAGTAACTATCTTTTTCATGAATTGTGCTCCACTTAGCATATTTGCCAATGCATCTACAAATGGAATGTTAACCTGTAGTTTCTTGAATATCTCTAGGAATTTTACGAACATTTATCTAACTTTTGATTTTATGGTCTTTAGATAAATGGTATAGGATTTACGTTTAGTAGGAGCGATTTCCTTAATCTTTGGCATGTCTGACCCTTTATCTTTTTCATCGCCTAAGTTGTGTTAAAAGGTCACCAAGTTCTCATTGTCTATGGAAGGTACTGTATTATTGCTAGCAACCGATTTCTTCACATGGATTTTAGGTAGCTGAACGTCGCTGCATGTGGTATTTGCTTTCATGTGCTCATTTGGGTTGATTTTAGTATTGCTTGGAAGATTTCATGTCTTCCTTTCTGATATCACCTTTGCCAACTCACTTATTTGATTCTTCAAGTTCTTTAAAGAAGCTCATTTACTTTGGACGAATTGATCCATTCTCTGCATAAACTGAGACATAGTATCAGATAATATGACCAATACCTCTTCTAGTGGAGATCTCTTCTCTTGATACTGAAAACTCAGTGGTTTATTCCGAGGTGGTGGATTCTGAGATGTCTTTGCATTACTCCAAGTGAAATTGGATGATTCCTCCAACCTGAACTGTAAGTGTTGGAGTGTTGATAATTCTATTGTCTTTGGAAGTTTGGTACATAATTTGCTATATTTGTTGTCTGGATAAATGGGCTCCCTACATTACAATCCACACTTGCATAACTTTCTCCACAATGATCACACTTTTGTTCATGACACTTAAACTACATTAACAGATGGATTTACAGTGATACTCTCAATGTTCTTCATCGATGATGTAAGCAGATAAAACATTATTGTCAATGTGTCAACCTCATAAAGTACTGTAACTCTTTTTCTACGATGCACCAGTGCTTGCCAAACCCCCTAAGACTTCATATGCTTCGTGCACTATCTTCTTGGTTATTAACCCATCACAGGTAGTTTCGATGATGTCTCTATTAGTTGGATTGTGGCGCCGTTGTCGGGGTTGTATTTGAGTTTAATTTCATTTACCTTGGCATTAATTTGAACATTTTTTTTTGCTATCAATTGATTTTAGTGCTTGTATTTTCTCTCTTTCAGGTATTTTATGTGAGATTTGGGAGAGGGTGAACTAATACTAGCTGATCCGAAAATCGAATGTACTTTTTCACCATAGGCAAAGAGAAGTGCAATACATAGAGATGGTATGCTAGTTGGGGACTTTATGACTCCACAAATTATTCAGAGCTAATCTAGCATCGTTTATCCTTCTTTTGGGCAGCCTAACTTCCAGTCTAAGACCAATGTCATACAGTTGTTTCAGAATTGACATCCATTTTATGGAAGCACTAATGAGAATCCACACACACACGTCTCATGATTTCTGGAGATATGTCAACACTTCAAATATCAAGGGATTTTAGATGATGCTATCAGATTGAGATTATTTTCACATACTCTATGGGATAGAGCGTTTGAATGGTTAAACTCCCAACTTATTGCCATTATCACCATTTGGAATGACTTAGTTCAAAATTCTGCACAAAATGTTTCCACCGACAAAGATAGCAAAGTTGAAGCATAACATATCCATATTCCGTCAATGAGAAACCGAAGCCTTTGATGATGCTTAGAATAGATTCAAGAACATGTTTCAAATGTGTCCTCATCACGGCATCAGTAAAGAGCTCTATGTCCAACAGTTTTATGTAGGTCTACTTCCATCTCACAAGAGCACGGTAGACTCTTTATCCAAAGGCTCTTTATCCATGAAGTCAATTAATGAAGCCTTGGAATTATTTGAGAGAGTGGCTACTACCACAACCACGTGGGCTTCTAAGTGGGTTGTTCATAAGAAAACATCGTGAGTGTATGAGGTGCATACTGAGATGATATTGTCTGTAAACATTGACTCTTTGGTTCATAAGTTTGAGAGCATATCACATTCAGCCAGTGTAGTATGGTCCAAGTGGCTAAGTTGTGAAGAATGTTGGATGGATCATATTATAGCAAATTTTCCAATTCTTGCACAAGAGACGTAACAAGTTGACTATGTACAAGGGGTCAGTGCCAACAAAATAATCCACAATCTGACACCTACAACTCTGATTGGAGGAAGCATCCATTTTTTTCTTGGAGTAATCAAAATCTTAAAAGACCACATGGTTCTCAGTTTCAGTAATCGGAGACGCGAATTCTCTTGGAAGAGATGTTCGGTAAATTCATAGAGAAAACAAATTAGTACATGGAGACGAATAATTAATACACGAGAAAGACTGAGACAACTCTTCATAATCAAATTGCTGCAATTAAAAACTTGGAGACTCAAATAGGAGGATGGCACATTCTATATCAGAACTTCAGGTGCATTGCCAAGTAATATAGAGATTAACCCCAAAGAACATGTCAAAGCAACTACCAAGAGTGGGATCTAGTTACCTGATATATATACGTGTGAAAAGATTAGTTGCAAATAAAGAAAAAGTACATTCTAATGATGAGGAGCATGTGGAACAGATTGAACAGACAACATAAACTTCTACTAAAGAAAGTTCAGATATACTACGAGTTAAGGCAACCACTCTTATCAAACCATACGAGCCTCTAATTTGAATTCCTCATAAACTACAAAAGCACATGTTAGACAAGCAGTATACAAAATTCCTTGAGGTCTTCAAGAAGCTTCACTTCAACATCACTTTTGTTGATTACTTGTTCAGATGCCTAGCTATGCTAAATTCTTGATGGACATTCCGTCTAACAAATGCAAGTTGGACGAACATGAGACAATAATGTTAATCGAGGAGTGTAGTCCCAGATATAAAATAAGCTACATCCACAATTAAAAAAAAATCCAATAGTTTTACTGTACCCTGCACTATAGGCGATTATTATTTTGATAAAGTTTTATGTGATCTAGGTACAAGTATTAACTTGATGCCACTCTCTGTATTCATGAAACTAGGTTTGAAGAAGGCTAAAGCAACTACATTGACTCTATAGCTAGCTAATTGGTTTATCAAGCACTTGAGACGGATCATTGAAATGTCCTAGTGAAAGTGGAAAAAATTATCTTTCCAGCTTATTTTCTTATTCTTGACATGGAAAAAGATAGGGATGTCTCACTTATTTTTGGTCGACCATTCTTAGCCACTTGTAGAGCTCTTATAGATGAACAAAAAGGTCAACTGATTCTGAGGCTTGGTGAAGAACATGTCACATTTAATGTATTCAAGGCCATGAAATACCCAAGTCAGCCAGTTGCTTTCAAATCGATGTGATTGACATGGTGGTTCATGACACCTTTCAGTTGCATCACCCATCATATCCACATGAGGCTTGTATTGTGCATTCTCAATCCACTCGCACTAGTTCTGGTGAGATTGAGATATGTGTAAGACATCTAGAAGCTAATTCTCAATATATATATATGCAAACTACATTTTGAGGAGTTGGACACGAGTCCTAAAGCCATCGTCATCCATTCAACAAACTCCTGAGTTAGAGCTCAAGCAATTACCACCTCATCTCTGTTATGCTTACTTGGGTGAATCTTCTACATTGCCAGTCATTAACTCAATCTTTATTAGTGAGCTTGAGGAAGAAAGATTGCTGCGGATACTCAGAGAAAATAAGACAGCTATTGGGTGGTCTATTGCGACATCAGAGGGATTAGCCCTACATTTTCCATGCATAAAATTCTCTTGGAGAATAATTTTCGACCCAATATAGACAATCACATGAGACTCAATCCGAATATGAAAGAGGTAGTCAGAGAGAAGTGTTGAAGCTTTTGGATATATGGATCAACTATTCTATCTCAAACAGTGTATGGATCAACAATGTACAGGTTCTGCCGAAAAATGTGATATCACAGTGGTACAAAATGAGAAGAATGAACTAGTTTCCACCAGAAATGTTACAGTGATATAGAACTTGCATTGATTATCATAAACTCAATACTACTACTCGGAATGATCACTTTTCCCTTTCATTTATTGATCAGATGCTGGAGAGGTTAGCATGTCACTCCCATTATTGCTTTCTTGATGGATACTCTAGTTATAATTAGATTTGATAATGCCCGAGGATCAAGAGAAGACTATTTTTAGTTGTTCCTACTGTACCTTTGCTTATCGTAGGATTCCATTTGGTCTATGCAATGTTCTCGCTACATTTTTAGCATTGCATGATTGTCATTTTCTCTACCTTTGTGAATGACTTCTCAATTCTCTACTCTTCTTTTGATGAGTGCCTAGAAAACCTAAAATTGGTCTTGCAACGATCTAAAGAAACAAGTCTTCAATCTGGGTAATTTTTGAGTTCATCATAGGCACTCGTGTTGACCTATGATTTAATATAACTCCATTTGTTTTGATTATAATAAACAATACACTTATGTTTCTAACAAATCTTATTTCTTAAGTTTTTCATGAATAAATTTTCATAAGCATTCAAAGGCTCAAATCGTCATCCGTTGAAGAACAAACAATCAAAAGAGACTCGAAGAGAACAAAATGTTGAAGAATAGAGTTATAGAAGTTGCTTCGATTTATATGTAAAGGCATAACTCATCGATTTTAGTAAATGCATAAAGCTCAAACCATTTCTCATAAATTCATGACTTACATAAAACATATTTTTAATATAAAAATGATTTTGAAAAAATGAATATTTTGATATAAAAACCAATTCCAAA
>CAIGRB010133346.1:0-14796 GCA_903798255.1 Fraxinus quadrangulata
CTTGTCTTTCAAGCTCCTTCCTTTGAGCAGATGTAAAAGAATACTGCTTATTTACAGTCAATTCATTCCCATTTGGGCTCACACAACAAAGTAAAATCAACTTTTGATTTACACAGCAAGAACAAAGAAAGAGTGATTTAAATACCTGAGGAATGCGGTGGCCGTGGTGATGTTATTGGTGTCGCAAGGAGAAAAATGTTAAAAGCTGTAAATTTCTTGCAACCACTGAATCGATGTCTCCTTCATACTTACAACCGGACCAACCACCATTACCATCGTTCTCCTTATCCCTTGAAGACACTTTTTTCCAGAACTATAAAATTTCCCCCCAAAAAATTATGGAATTTGAAGGACCCAAAAGCACGATTTTCAATTCTTGGTAAGGGTAGGGATGGAGATTGGAAACAAGAAGAAGAACAAGAAGAAGAACATTTTTATTTTCTTTTTAATTTTTTTTTAATTTAATTTATTTGGGATTGTTTTTTCAAAAAAATGGGAGTATAATTGCAATTTGTTCTTTTTTTTTTCTTTTTTTTTTAATTTAAATATGAGGGTATATTTGTCATTTTACAATTTTTAATTGAGAAATCGAAAGAAAATTGATGAAAATAATGTTTTCCACAATGAAACGTGGAAATAAGGGTGAAAATGCAAAAATTTGAAACGTAAAGACGTTTTGCACACTAAGAACCAAATGTGAGAACATTTTGTGCTAATAAACCAAGTAAAAATAGTGATGGGTGAACTAGCTTGCCCGGAATATTAACAAGTCCGGTCCTTAAATTTGAAAGACATTTCGAGCCTAATCTAAACCATACTTAAAACAAGGCGATTCAATTGTAAAAGCCTAAATCAAACCACGATATAAGCTTGTTGATCCAGACCAACCCATCCATTTTGACACCCAATGGGATATGGTCCATTTGTGCATAATTTGGATTGATATGATTTAATTTAGGGGTTAATTTCACCTTACAAGTCTAGTTAAATCAGTTTTCATTTGAATTATTGAAGATTAATAGAAGACATTTTAATTACTAAATTAGAATCTTTGAAAAAAAAAATTAAAAATAAAGCATTTCTTCACTTTTTCTATTGTGAGAAGTCCCATAGAAAATTTTCCTTGTTTGACATCTTCAAGTAAAATGTTTAGATTTGTGTCTTGATTAATCCTAATTCACGAATAGCTCATTAGTGGGTGTTCAAGACACGGGACACAATGAATCAATCTACAATGTAACCTATACACAATTCATCCCAAAAACTCGAGGTTAAAAATTGTTGGATTTTATACGCAATAATAGATAAGTGAAAGACAAAATTCAACACAAGGATTTAAGTGGTTCGACAATGTGCCTACATTCATAAGGAACGAAGCGGAGATATTTTATTCAGTATAAATAATAGGGTTACATTATCAGTATATATATATATATATATACTAACCTTAACTCTAGCCCATTGACGACTTTAGGGCTCGTATAAGAAAATATCAATGTACCATACCGCAGGGCATTGTTCCCGCACTCCATCCTATTCAGCGTCCTTGACAAATAGACAGTAAATTAAAGCCCAAGAGGCCAGTATTGTTGCTCCGCTCCGATATCGGCATTTTCTTCCAAAAAATCTGTGTTCCACTCTATTTGAGCCATATACACAACAATCTTCACCTTGAGAATATTCATCCATTAGAGGAAACAATAGAAAAACATAGCTTGGGAAAAATACCATTTGGGACCAATAGGTTAGGACACCTCCTCTCTAACACCTGGAGATGTTAATCAAGTTCAAGCTATGCTTGAACCGATCCATTGTGATTGGCTTTGTCAACATGTCTGCTCCATTATCTGAGGTATACACCTTCTATAGCAACAATTCTCTTGAAGTAACCAACTCCCCTATCTTGTAAAATCTCACATTAATGTGCTTGGTTCTTGCATAATAAATCTGGTTCTTTACTAAAAAGATGGTTTTTTAACTATATAGCTTCATTCCATCTTACTTGATCCCAAGCTACCTGAAAAGTTCTCTCAACCACAATAATTCCTTTGCTGTCTCAATTGCCACCATGTATTCTGCTTTAGTTGTGGATAATGCCACAAGTGACTGCACCATTGATCTCCAACACATACACCCCGGTGAGTGTGAAAAATAACTTGTATAAGACCTTCTATCATTCAAGTCGCCTGCATAATCCGCATCTACATATCCCTGAACTGAAAATCATTATGTTGTCTCTCAAACATGATCTCACACCCCATTGTACATTTTAAGTACTTGAAAATACACTTTACAACTTTTCAATACTCTCTGCTGGGATTAGCCATGAACTTGCTCACCGCATTAACTGCATGTGCTAGATCGGTCTAGTATACACCATTGCATGCATCAAACACCCCACTGCACTGGCATAGGCACCTTTGATATACTTGCAATTTCTTCTTCATTCTTTGGACATTAATTAGTAGACAACTTGAAGTGATTTGCCAATGGTGTACCCACAAGTTAGTATCATACATGCTAATCTTTCCAACACTTTTTTCAAATAATTTTTCCGAGACACCCATAATTTTTGGGCCTTCCTATCTTTGTTGATCTCCATGCCAAGAATCTTTTTAACCAGTTCAAAGTCTTTCATATCAAACTCACTGCTCAACATGAGCTTCAATATGCCTACCTCATCCATGTTCTTAGTAGCAATTTGCATGTCATCCACATACAACATCAAAAAAATATATGAATCATTATCAAGAACTCTGTAGTAAATAAAACAATCATACTCACGATGACTGTAGCTAATCTGAATCATGTAAGAGTCGAACTTCTTGTACCAATGTCGTGGAGACTGCTTAAGTCCATATAAAGACTTATTCAGTTTATACACAAGATTCACTATTTCGGATTCAAGAATCCATCGGCTGCTCTATGAAAATCTGCTCCTCCAAATCACCATGAAGGAAAGCGGTCTTCACGTCCAGTTGTTCTAACTTCAAATCAAAACGGGCCACCAGTGCTAAGACAATCTTGATGGAAGTGTGTCTAACGTCCGGAGAGAAAATCTCATCATAATTTACTCCCTTCCTCTGTGAGTATTCTTTAACTACTAATCGAGCCTTGTATTTTTCCCATTCCTTTTATGAAATTGCCTCATTCTTTTTGTACACGCACTTACACCCTATCAGTCTCTTCCCATTTGGAAGCTCCACCAAATCCCAGGTATCTTCTTATGCAATGACTTAATTTCCTCCACCGTAGCCTCCATGCATTTATCTTTCTCCTGACTACTAATGACATCCTGAAAAGTTATAAGATCACTATTGCTGGTAATAAATGCATAATAAACTGAATCTTCAAATCCATACTTTGTCGGTAGCATGATAGTACGAAGTGGTCTATCGGTGGCAATACTATGATACTGCTCATCTTCTGAGCTAGAACTGCTAGCTCTTAGAGCATTGATTTCCATGTCAACATTGTCTAGCTTTACTTGTACTATTTGGCTCTTGTTGCTGCCCTCGACTGAATTGAGCATCTCTTTATCTGGTGAATCTTTAAGGATGGATGTTTCATCAAAAACTTCATCCCTCTTAATCACCATCTTTTTTTCCTCTGTATCCTAAAAGAACATCTTCTTTTACTCCTTTCACATAGCCCAGAAAAATGCACTTTCTTGATTTCGGATCATGTTGGATCTCTAATTACTAGATACATGCATATAAGCCGGATGTCCAAATATTCTCAATCCTGAATAATTAACTTCATTATTCGTCCAAACATCCTCTGCAACTTTCCCATCTCGTGTTATCTGTGGTGATCTGTTTATGACATAACATACGATGTTCATCGCTTCTGCCCAAAAACTCTTTGAAAGTCTTGCATTTAACCTCAAACATCTTGTATGTTTTGCAATTGTTCTGTTCATCTTTTTCGCTATACCATTCTATTTCAGTGTTTTGCGAACTATATAATGCCTCTGAATACCTACTCTTTACAAAATTTCAGAAAATGTGAATTTCTGTACTCTGTACCGTTGTCTGTCCTGAGGATTTTCTTGCCGTTTGGTTCTCTATCTCTGCTTTTCACAATTTGAACTTAGCACATGCTTGTGCTTCATGAAATACGCCTAGGCTTTCCTAGAGAAGTCATCAAGAAAAGTAATAAAATACTGATATCCACCTTTAGACAACTCCCTCTCTCATCCCCAAACATCAGAATGTATATAATCAAGAATGCCCAATATCTTGTGCTTTCCCATCTTGAACTGTAATCTGGACTATTTCCTAAGTACACAAAACTTGCAGAAATCCAGCTTGCATGATTTTACTCCCTTCAACAAATTCATTTTGTGAAGCTCAATCATACCACATTATCATATATGCCCCAGTCGCATATACCATAAGAGGGTGTCATCTGATTTAGATTCTGTTATAACAACTCCACCTACAACTGTATTCTCAATTTGTAAATATTCCCTACCAATTTCATACCCTTCATCACTATCATAGCCGTTTCTTCACTGTCAAGATCCCACACTTTGACTTATAAGAATAGTCATTGATGTCTAAAGTGCCCAAAGAAAGTAGGTTTTTTCTCAACTCTGGTACATGCCTAATATCCTCTAAAATCCTCACCACACCGTCGAACTTTTTAAATTTTATAGATTTTGCAATCAAAGAACTTGCCATCTAAACCTAGCTTTAATACTAGTTATTGGGTTTTATACGTAATGATAGAGAAGTAAAAGAGAGAAATCAACACAATGATTTATCGTGGTTCAGTAATGTGCCTACATCCACAATGAGTGAAGTAGATATATTTTATTCAGTATGAATAATAAGGTTATATCATTAGTATATATATACTAACCCTAACCCTAGCCCTGGCCCAATCCTCTTCGTTCCATTCGATGCACTCGATTCCCTTCACTTCACTTCACTCTGACATCGATCTTTTCTTCCAATAAACCCGTGTTCTACTCTAAATGAGCCACATGTATAACAAAAATCATACTTATAATGAAACTTTTCATAATGTTTCTCAAGTATTACGGAATTTAAAAAAAAATCAATTTGCCACCGAACTTCGTAAATGTTTCCTAGTTATCATTGTACTTTAACAAATTTAGAATTGCTACTGAACTTATAAAATTTTTATTCCAATTAGCACTTTGTCATTTTTAAAGTTAATACACTTGATGACACGTGATAAATGTATTTTATACACTTATTTAGACCGTTAAATTAGATTAATGTTTATTGATTTTAATGAAATATGATTTAATTCAATATATATTTTGTTAATTATGAGAAACTCAATGCAAAATGATTGAATTGGATAAAAGGAACGCAAATGGCTAAATGGAAGAAATCTAAAATTTGAGGACTAAATGGCAAATTTTCAAAAGATGTTCCCCCCACATATCCATGATTGGAGAGTTCTAAGAATTAATTGGATGCAAAATAAAGGCAAAGGAATGAAAAGGACCAACATGAACATTATGAAAAGTTTAGGAGCCAAATTACGAAATTGGCCATAAAATACCCTACTCGTGCATGTAGGCGAGAGCCGCCTTTTTCCTAAACACAAGGCCAAGTTGTCCTAGGGATGTATGTGTGCCTAGGATGCTCAAGTGCACGTGTGGTTGAAATTTGATGCTGACGAGCAGTTTTCATATTTTGAGTCCAACTCCTTTTGTATGAAATACTAGCCTCTTAACCTAATAGAAGTCGCCTAGGATGGGGGACACCACATTAGAGTGCAAGGAAGAGGTCTATCATGAGATTATAAGGGAATAACATCAAGAATTGAAAATTCAAAGCTAGAGATCTAAGATCAAGCCCAAGAAATTGATTCTTCATCAAGCTTCTTATATTATTCTATATTCCAAGTGAAGTCTTTTCAATATTCTTTGTATAATTTATATCAAAAATTGTTAGGCTAATTTATCCCTTGTATTGGATGAAGATGAACATTTATTTATTTTTAATTTAAAGACAAGTAGTTTAGTCATTCTTGTGTTTCTCGATTAATCTTGCATTCTCATTGTACTATTTAATTGTTTAGCCATCAATTAGGTAATTAGTTGCTTTTTATCCCGTTGGGAGTTTCAAAATAGGATTAGAACATTGCAAGATTAACACATAGGTAATAGATGTTAGGAATAACTTGTATGACGTATGAAATCTCTTTAATAATCATGTGTTTCATGCATGCTATTTATATGAATTTTGACTAGAAATAGAATCAGATCGTGTTTAAAATAGACTTAACTTATCTTTAAAAAGAAAATTGAATATAATAGGATTATCGATTGTCATGAAAGCATGAATAACACTAAACTACATAGTTGAAAATTGAAACTAGATAACAATAGGTTAATTATAAACCCAATGCAATCATTACATAATTTGATACAAACATTTTTTTTAACATAAATTTTAGAAGAGTTTAAAATAATTGCAACAAAAACTCTAAAATAATTGCAACAAAAACTCTTTTGTGCAACAAAAATTCAAATTTGATAGAAAACTAAAACACTTGAATTAGGATTTATTCCTCGTGGAACAATCACTCAACTCATCACATATTACTAGTCGACAATCCTGTACGCTTGGAGGAATTGTCTAAACAAAGTTTTGACGTTGTTGACTGGGAATAAAATCTTTAATTCGAGTTTACTAGTTTACGTAAGTTTGAATATTTTAGTTATTTTTTGCTACACCTTATCTCTCTCTTGTTTGGTTTTCTTTTCAAGGGCTATCTAGCAGTTTATGCAAATTTCTGACGAAATCGAGTTCCTACCATTGGATCCCGAGATCAAAAGAACTTTTAGACAAAGGAGAAGAGAACATCGAATAACAAGAGAAGGGGAAACAAAGATGGTAGAAAATGAATCAAAATCAAGTTCAATTACCACCAGATCCGCCAGCACAGCTAGTTCCGCCAATAGCAGTTACCAATGATGGTGAAGTATTACAAGGGGATTATGTGATTCCGTTCCAACTCTTGTGCAAAGGACTATTATTTATCATCTTCTCGGGCAAGTTAACTTCCATCTTTGACTAGATATCATCAATCTATTCCAAAATCATTATGACATTAGGTTCTTCGAGAAAGCCACTAAGAATCTCCATAGCATATTCAAGCTTTCATAATGCTTTGTAAGGTCATTAGCTGAATTACTGTCTATGCCTTTTGGATGCATCTATTCTCTCACACATTGAAGGATAGCACAAGAGATTCGTTACATTCTTTACCTGCTGGAAACATTATTTCTTGGAATGATGTGGTGCATAAATCTACAAGGAAATTCTTCCTACCATCTTGAGTTCATCAAATCAAGAAAGAGATACATACTTTCAAACAAAAGAATCTTTGAGAGCTATCTAGAAGCATGTAAAAGATTAAAGGACTATTTCTGGAAGTACCCCAACCTCAACATTCCTAACTAAGTTTGCCTACCTTTTCTATTCAGGCTTCTTTCTAAATACCGTAAAATGGCCGACGCTTCAACAAGAGGATCAGTAATAGACCTACCTATAGACAGAGCATACGAGTTATATGAAAGAATAACATAAAATAGTCTAAGTGGCCAACCGACAGATAAACTCATAGGAAAACTGAATGGATACATAAAATTGATGGAATAATAGCTTTAACAGCCCAAATGGAGGTATTAATAAATAAGTTGGACAACCCCACTCAGACATTGCACTTGCAACATCCTATACTGGTCTATAAAGGCTACGGGGCAAATCATACAATTGCAAGTTATCCATTGGCTTCCACTAATATATATCAGTCTAAAGAGGTATAATATGTACAGAATTTCCAGAGGCAATAGAACAATCCTAACTCCAACACATATGAATGGGGTTGGAAAAATCAACCAAACTTCTCATGGGCTAATAATCATGGCCAAGTAAATTAGATTCAGAGCAACCCACTAGAATTTCAGCAACAACAAGAGAATAAGTCATCTTGGGAGGATCTAACGGTTCAGTACATCATAAAGACTGAGACTGTACTCCAAAACCAACAGGCTTCTATTGAAAATTTAAAAAATCAAGTAGGGCAAATAGCTACTGCATTGTCCAACAAAATACAATGTAACATGCCTAACGAATACATAAAATAACCCACGGGAACAAATGTTAGCAATTGAAGCTGTGGAATATGAAATAGTTGACACACCATTAATTAAGTTTGCTGAGCATGTACGAGCTATGTGTGTTGTCTATCCCATTTTTCTAAAGGTTTTGAAGGTAGCCTAAAGAAGAATAAGTCTAGGCCATCACAACGAGAAGTAGAGTTTAGCTGCTAGAAATTACTGTAAAAAGGAAAGGGATTGAAGAGAATCAAGTATCTATTAAGGGCGAGGATTAAGTGGTTCACTCTAATGAATCAACAAAGGTAAATCAAGAAGAAGACATACTACAGGCTAACGAAACCTTCCCTGTCCATTTACACACACTGCCAGTCCTACTTCCTCAAAGATTGTAGAACAATAATTTGGAAAAGCGGTCCAAGAATTTCTTGGATGCTCTCAAACAACTTCACATCAATATTCCTTTCATTGAGGCAATCTTGCAAATTCAAATTATGCAAAGTTTCTGAAGGAGATTTAATTAAGAAGAGAAAGCCACTAAAAACATGAAACAATGGAATTATCTGAAAGGTGCAGCGCAATCTTGCAACACAAGCTCCCTCCTAAACTAAAAGATCCAGAGGATTTCACTTTACCTCACTCTATAGAAATCACATAATAAAAAAACGCTTTAATTTATTATGAAACAAGTATTAATTTAATGTCATTATATCTATAGGAAATTAGGATTGGCGTATCTAAAGAAAACTTCAATAACTCTACAACTGGCTGATAAGTCAATCAAGTATCATCATAGAGTGGTTGGGGATATGCTCATCAAAGCTGAAGATTTCATCTTTTCAGCTGATTTCATCATCCTTGATATAAAAGAAGACCAAGACATTCTGGTAATCTCAAGAACAACATTTTTAGCAACTCAACGTGCACTAATGGATTTTGAAAAGGCAAGATTAACTTGAGGGTGGAGGGCAAACAATAAAGTTTCACCATGAATAATTTTACTTAGGCGACATGCTTACCTTGAGGAATGCAAAAGAATTGATCATGAAGAAAATGATGATCATGAAAGTTATTGCTATAAAAAAGGTGGTGGATTGATTGGAGCAAATAAAGACTAGTGTGAAAATTTTAAAATTTTGCGGGTCAAAGAGAAATTAAGGAACATCTACCAGTGCAGTCACTGCAAAGTTGAAAATTTCATTCTAAAACCACCATGAATAGCCAAAACAACAAAGGTAAGCTATGATTATAAACAAACGCTTATTGTGAGGCAACCCAATTTTTTTCCTTTTATTTTTTTATGTTTTCTAGATATAGGATTGGAAATTTTTATTGCTTTTAATTGTTTGTGAATCTTCATCCCCATATTGCCCTATAGATTGTAATGTGTTTAAGCTTATGATAGATTATTCCATATTAGTAATGATTGATTTCTCTTTATTTGGTAGGACCATGACAACTGAGAATATACAAATCAACAATGGACGAGGGAAATGACATAGCAACATAGACAATCTAGATCCAGCACTTTTATGCTATTCCAATCACCACCTTCAAATTGATATCAAGAAAGTCCTAAGTTTCCTTTTTGCCCTTAATTTTTGTATATTAATTGTTATATTTCTAGATATTGAGGTAGTGTCTGTTATAGATTTGGAGATGAGATTTACATAGAGACTACAATTTTTGCATGTTTATCATGTGTTTAAAAAGGGAGGGGGAGGGGGGGAAATCAGAAAAATTGTTTATTTTCAGTTTTCTTAGTTTTTTTTTTTGTGCTTGCGTGAGTTAGATAGTCTTTGCCAACTATGATGTATGTATTCGAACAAAGTGTTGATCTATTAAATGTGGAAAAGTTGCATGCTAAGTTAGTTTATGCTTATTCATGTGAAATTTGATATTTTTGCGTACAAAATTTATGTTTTGCATCATAAAAAAGTATTTTGATTCATATTATTGAATAAGTTGAAAATAGTGGACCTTAAATGCTTAACCCAAACAACCACGTATACATCTTCAACCCAATTATAAGATCTTTGGAGACCATTGAACTGTTATAGGAAGACATTGAGATAATTCCGAGCGTGCTAAATCTTAGTCTGGATTATTGAAGACTTACAATATGAGAATTATGTGAAAATCTTAAGATAGAGGGGAGATCTTGAGAATGAGTGTTTAATGAGAAGCATTATGCTAATCATTGCATAAAAAGGGAAAAGAAAGATCCCAATGAGGACATTCGTTGAAAATTCCAAAAAAAAAAAAAAAACTCAAAAAGGGATAATGTGAGTATATGAAACAGAATATGCACGGCAAACTTGAAAAAGTAAGTGCATGAAACAGAAGACTCACTAAATGCATGGAGAATTTGATATTCAACAAGGGATTATTAGTATAGTTGATTCTTGAAGGTTGAAGTAGTAAAAAATAATGAGAATTCTCATTTGTAGATGTGTTTTGTTGCAATTAGTAAAGTCTAACTAAATTAAAGAGGATGAGGATTAACATATAATTAAGCTTTTAGATCACATATAGGGAAAATAGTGAAAAGAATAAGTTTGGGGTGTGTATCTTATGGGTGAGAAATGAAATATTTAACCATTGAGGGTGGGACTTGAATCAATCTATGACTTCATGATGTTTAAAAGGTGCGAAAAAGTGGCTAAAATGGAAGAAATCTAAAATTCGGGGACTAAATAAAAAACTTTTAAAAGATGATTCGCACAACATATTGATGATTGGAGAGTGCCAGGAGTCACTTGGATGTAAAAGAAAGGTGAAGGACATAAAAGAAACAAAAAAGACCAAAATGCACATGATGAGAAGTTTAGGGATCACATTGCATTGGCCTTAAAGTACCCTACCTCGCACATGCGGGCATGTGTGCTAGCTACCTTTTTCCTAAACCCGAGGCCAACTTGGCCTAGGGATGCATGCACGCCCAGGATGCCCACGTGCGCGCTTGGTTGAAATTTGATGTTGACGGTTAGTTTCTTTTTTGAGCCTAACTCTTTTTGGTATGACATTCTAGCATTTAATTAACCTAATGGAGATCTCAAGGGACGGAGGACTCCATATTAGAGGGCAAGGAAGAGGTCTAGCACGAGATTACAAGGGAATAACATCAACAATTGAATATTCAAAGCTCGGGATCCAAGATCAATACCTAGAAATTGATTCTTCATCAATCTTCTTATATTGTTCTATATTACAGATAATGTATTTTCAATATTCTCACCGTCCATCGAAGCAACTGGAAATGTTTCAAAAAAAAGTAGCATACGACGTACAAAAAATTCACACCCACCCGTACTGATGAGAATTTGACTCTACGAGAAATTTTGTCTAATTCATATCAAATATGTTAGGCTAATTTCTCCCTTATATTGTATGAAGATGAACCATTTGTTTATTTATTTTTAATTCAAAGAAAAGTAGTTCAGTAATTCTTGTTTTTCTTAATTAATCTTGCATTCTTGTTGCATTATTTAATTGTTTGGTTCTCAATTAGATAATTAGTTGCTTGTTGTAAAGCTGATAGGCTCACTATAGACTTAGAACAATGCAAAGTTAACCGAATGGCAATAGATGTTAGGATAACATGTTAGCGTGTGCAATCTCTTTGAAAATAGTGTGCTTAATGCGTGCTATTATATAAAATCGAACTAAAAATATGATCGGATCGTGTCTAAAATAGACTTAACCTATCTTAGAAAAGAAAATTAATTATAATAGGATTATTCATTATCATGAAAGCATGAATAATACTAAACTACATAATTTAGAATTGGAAATAGATAGCCGTAGGTGGATTCTAAATCCAATACAATTATTTTTAGAATTTGATACAAAGCTACCTTTTTTTTAACATAAATATTAGAATAGTTTAAAATAATAATTAAAAAAATCTCTTTTGTATTACAACAATTGGAATTTGATAGAAAACTAGTACACTTGAATTAATTATTTCTCGTGAAAAGATCACTCAACTCATTATGTATTATTTGTCAAAGCTCTTGTACACTTGCGGAAATTGTCCGAACAAATTTTTGGTGCACACAAAATGAAATGATAGATGAGATAATATTTTAGTACCTCAATTCCTCTAACTTTTAAAACAAGAAGTGTTGAATTGACGGATGAGAATATTCTGGTAAGTTCAACAACTCAAAAAACTAGGGGTGCGCATTTTTCTCGGAACCGATAGAACCGACTAATTTAGCTCCAATTCCTCTACCAAATTGGTTGATTTTAGGACATGCATCGACATCAGGTCGGTTCTGCTCTATTTCTCGATACTTTCTTTTTGCTAGTGCATTGCACCAAGATGCACTAAATTTTTGAACACTAGACAACGTTATTTCAAGTTAAAAATTCATTTTTTCATACGCTTTTTTTTTTCTTTTGCAGCAAAACCTAATAGGTAGTCAAGATTCAAATCTAAATAATTTATAAATGCTCTACAAAGTCATAGCTTTAATGCAACCAAATAGAAAAAAAATTTAGTTTAATATTTTATAAGAACTCAAATTTCTCGTTGTTTTCAAAGTGGTCGACCATCAAGAATAAAAATCATTTAGGATTATTAAAGATAATCAAGTTATGAATACTAAGTATATTTTTAATATATATTATTTTATGGATTTATTTTTAAAATTAAATTTGATCTACGTTTTGCCTTTTATACTGTGTTTAATAGTTTATCATTTTTTTGCCTTCATAAATAGAACTTAGCTTCGAAGTGAAATTTTGTTTGCTACCTTCTTTAGCCCTTGTTTGATTCCCTTTACTTCATTTATTTTTCATATTCATTTTTAATCACACGTTGACATAATAAAATATTCTACACAAATCAAAAATATTTATTTACTTCTTTTAAACACACATTCTTCAAAAAATACTATTCCAAACCATATTTTAAAAATTTTAAGGCCACCATGGACTTAATTATTTTTTGTTTTGTTGGATTACAAGAATAAGAAGTTCTGTTCTAGTTCGATTTTATAGTTGAATATGGATCAATGGTTCAATTTCTAATATTAGAATAAATTCCCTTTAGAATCAAACCGAACTAGATCGCGCTCACTCCTGTGAAAAAATCTTTCAATTGAGAAGCATTTGAGAAAGTTAAGTGGCAACTTGGATTTTTTTAAAATTCAATAGCAACTAAGAAATATTAAGTTCAATGTCAACTTCAACTTGGATATTTAACCCAATAAACCTTGTACCAAGACCCGATCCATCCCAAGAAACAATTGAAACCTAAGTGTTAGGGACTATTTCCAGAAATAGTAAAGTAAATACATTTAGACATTTAGCCCTAATTTATACCCTAATATAGTATTAGCTCTTTGTATAAATAAACACAAGTTCACTATGAATAAATAAGAGAATACCTTGAGGTTGTTAACATGGTATCAGAGATATAGCAAGATTAGGGTTAGATCTTCTCTTCATCTCCGGCACCTTCTCCGGCAAAGCTGAACAGTGCCGTTCGACCGCCGTTTGACCTCCTCGCGCCGCCCTAGCATCTCACGCTAGGGTTTCTGTTCGCACTAAGGTTTTGCTCACTTCTCCGGCGGTTCCAGTCAGCACCGACTGCACCAGGGAGGTCGCCCGTCGCAGTCTGGTCTTCGCTCACCGTCTAGTCCCCTTTTTACAGTACAGTTAGGTCTCTGCTTCATCTTCCAGCGAGCCCAGTTAGCTCCGCCTGCAACGGGGGAGTCGCTCATCGTCGCCTGTCGCCGTTCAGTCCTCGTGGCCGTCCAACACACCTTTTCAGTATGGTAGGTCTCTCGTTTTTCGGCTAGCAGTGGGTTGTGGGTAGCGTGACTTATAACTCAGTCACTTGGGAAGCTGGGTTTGTCGTTTTGGAGTTGTGGGTACCTAGGAAGTGCAAATTTTTGGGTTCTTTGATTGAAGATGTGTGCTCCAACTTTATTTGAAGCTTCGGGTCTTTACTTATTTTCAGTGGTGCTACTTACTCAGGTTCGGGTTCTTCAAGTATTTCCACTCTGTTGTGATTTTTGTTTTATTATTTGCTTGATATTTAATAAATGGAGGATAAAACTTCAGTTGTTGTATCTGATGTGATTCCTATGATAAAAAAAATTACGGAACATAAACTTAATAGTTCTAATTATTTAGATTGGAGTAAAACTGTTAGATTGTATTTGCGGAGTATTGCTATGGATAATCACTTAAACTGATGAACCACCTAGTGATGGTTCGAAAACCTCATGGCTAAGAGAGGATGTTCGTTTGTTTTTGCAAATACATAATTCTATTGACGGTGAGGTGGTTGGTCTGATAAATCACTGTGAATTTGTAAAAGAATTGATGGATTATTTGGAGTTTGTGTACTCGAAATAACAAGCACACCTATGAGGTGTGCCAAGCTTTTTATCATGCAGAAAAAGGTGACAGATCTCTTACCGACTACTTTATGGACTTTAAGAAGACTCATGAGGAGCTTAATATGCTACTTCCATTCATTACTGATGTCAAGGTTCAGCAAGCTCAGAGAGAAAAAATGGCAGTTATGAGCTTCTTGGCTGGCCTTCCTTCTGAGTTTGAGACTGCTAAATCTCAAATTCTGTCTACCCCTGATATATCCTCTTCAGAAGAAGCTTTTAGTAGGGTACTCCGCATAGAATATTCTACTTCTACTCAACCTAATAGTGCTCTTG
>CAIGRB010133346.1:18608-39889 GCA_903798255.1 Fraxinus quadrangulata
TGTATGGCAATCATGGTCATACCAGGATTGAATGTTTTTCAGATGCCGACTGGCAGGATCCAAGGAAGATCGAAGATCTACATCCAGCTACTGTGTATTTGTTGGAGGAAATTTGGTTTCATGGAAAAGCAAGAAGTAGAGTGTAGTTTCACGTTCGAGTGCAGAATCAGAATACAGGGCTATGGCTAAGTCCGTGTGTGAGATAATGTGGATACATCAACTCATCACCGAAGTAGGCCTCGAGACTTCAATACCGGCTAAGTTATAGTGTGATAACTAAGCTACACTTCATATTACATCTAATCCAGTCTTTCATGAACGAACGAAACACATTGAGATTAATTGTCATTTCGTACGTGAGAAGATTCAGCAAAGTTTGTTTTCTACCTGATATGTGAAAACAAGAGAACAATTGAGAGATATCTTCACAAAGACTCTAAATGGGGTTCGGGTGAATTATCTTTGTAACAAGCTCAACATGATAAACATGAGGGGGAGTGTTAGAAGCTATTTACAGAAATAGTAAAGTAAATACATTTAGACATTTAGCCCTAATTTATACCCTAATATAGTATTAGCTCTTTGTATAAATAAACACAAGCTTACTATGAATAAATATGAGAATACCTTGAGTTTGTTAACACTAAGAAAGAAACCTTGTACCATGTTAATTTGCCAGTAGATACGCACACACAAAATAGCTGCTCATATACACAAGTTTAAAAAGGATAAATTGACCAAACTCAATATTTTTCACTGACCTTGCTTCACGGAAGAGTTCAAGCCAATCAAAAACAGTAAACTTCACGATCTAATACTAAATTACCTAAAAGAACTATCACATTAGTAGAACGAGAGCAGAGATTGATTTCCCTTTCACCAATACAGAAACCATACATTGTGTGTAAAAGCTTACATTTCTGTTGTTATATGTCAGAGTAAAACTTGGCAATGGAGAAGGAAGATGAATGACAATTAAAACCACTCGCACCTTCCAATTTAGCAGGCGGGTGGAGTACGAACCACAGTGAAGATCATTCGAGAATCTCAGTCAGAATACATGGCAGTTTCCTTTGCTATCATTAGAGCACCCGTCTCCAAGCATGAGACCACCACCTTCAGCAGAAAATAATCCAACCGGGAATCTCAATTTCTTTATGATGAGATTGGTTCATAAGGATATTGCAACCATGGGTGTTTCAAAGCTTCCGATGCAGATGGCCGTTTCTTTGGGTTTATTTCAAGCAGATGATCAACAAAGTCAATGAAGCCTTGGTCTCCCATTGGCAACCGATGTCTTGAGGATGACTTCTTGGGTATCAAGTATTCCAGTCTGTTGGAGTCCTGAGGAGGATTGAAGAGGAGAAATGAGCTTCAGGTGGAGCACTATTGATTAAATTCAAACGGTAGTAAAATGTTTAAGCAACCCATGAAAAAGTTCCAAAACAGATATTATGTGGTACATGCTTTAGAAATGAAGGCCTGGGAAAAGATTACTGTGAAACCTGGTCTTCAGACATGCGAGGTGCTTTCTCAATGGAAACTATAGAGAGCTGTTTGGCAAAGCTTATAGTTTACGCTTGCCAAACATACGTTTATCCATACATTTTGTAGGACCCACAACTTACTACCATTATCCTAACATTCCATAGAACCCACAACTTACAACTAGCTTAAGAAGACCATTGGGCGACCACACAAAAGAGTGGGGGTTCTAATATCGGAAGTCTCTGGCAATTGTCCTCCCAGAAAAAAAGTGAAAATGCAATACTACCCTCAGTAGAATATTTCATCAATTCAGCTACACCTCCAAATAAGCCCGTGGCCAGCCTAACGCTCTCCGGGGGATGTTGGGTTTTATTTTATCAGGCTCCAACTCTGCTAGACCTATCTTAATATAAGTAATTCAAAAACGACAATAAAATTATGACCCATAATTGCGACGTGTTCCATCAAGAGTATGTGTTTAGGTTGAAGATAAAGGATACAACAAAAACAGAAAAAAGAACCTTACCTGGTTCCGTTCATAAAGCATATGATTTTTGGTGAAATATTTGTATGTATCTCGACCTTTTGCAAGCATCTCTTGATCAATGGGGCCTATGATTCCAATCACTCGAGCAAGTAAAGTAGCAGGAGAATCATTTTGGAAGAGGACCTATATGCACAACATTGCTTATATAATTTACTCTAAAATTTCCCAGATGTATAGATGAAAAAAAATGGCGACATAATATTGCAAGTTACAATATACCAAAGACAAAAGGTACAAAGAAAAGCAAAATATTCATTCAAGAAACAGGTAATTAGTCACCAAAGAAGTTGTAATTTTTAACAACAAATCATACAAATTAAAAAAGAGTGAACATATATAATTAAGCTCAAATCAGGCCTTCAGTCTCTCGATCGTGCATTCGAGCAAAAAAGCACACAATATCATACAAACTACGATAAAACAATGTTAAAAACAATATTAAGCTAGACCACAGTGGAATGAAATAACTTACAAAGCCGGTGCAGAGTTCTGCAAGGATGCACCCAAGGGACCAGACGTCAATCTTTTTATCATATGGAAGTCCCAAAATAACCTCTGGTGCACGATAGGACCTAGATTGAACATATGAACAAAGATGATCTGTTTCAAAACAACTACTACCCAGATCAATGACCTTCACCTCACATCTACTGTAACTTTTCACCAAAATATTCTCCGGCTTCAAATCACAATGTATGAGGCCAAGACCGTGTAAGAATTGCAGGGCTTCCAAACATTGAATTGTAATTGACTGCACAATCAAAATGACGAGTTAGTGACTCATTTGCCAATAAGATAAAAGCCTACAAGGACAGCCGTTCCGCTAACCTGGAGTCTAGGCATTGTAAAATAGACCTCCCCTCCAGATTCTCTATTGAATTTATGGAATTCGTATAGGTTTGCTTTGAGCAATTCACAAACAATCAACAAGTGCTCCTGCAAATATAAATGAAGGTCTATAGTAGCTAAATTTTCATGCACCAAACATGCATCTTATAGGTTATATAAAGGCAGATTTAGAACCACACAAAGCAATAATCAAGCCTTATGTCAATAGTCATATCTAAGAGGAGCATATATGGGCAACAATCTTCTTTCTTCTTATCAAGTAAAGGGAACAGGTCACTCTTCAAGAGACAAAAGTAACCACCAAGTCTGCAGCAGTGAGCTGTCACCAAAATTTATAGAAGTACCAAATAAAAAACTCGACACTTCGACCAGTGTATGATGGGATATGAGTTGCATTGACCATAAACATAGAAAGCATAACAAAGATGCTAGAGTTGCCCTATAATAGTTTACATATTACATAGCAGCCATTTCACCAAAAAAATAAGAATAAAGAAAAAAAGCTTAATATAGGAATTTGTCCACTACATGCATTTCAAAGTTAAAGAGGTTTAATAAACACAACCCCAGCTTTAGACATGCCTCCAGAAGCAAGGAAAATCATTATCATAAAAAGAATTTGTGGAAAATAATGTAAACTATTTAGTTTTCTTTTTTAGTTGTAAATTATTGTAAATCTTAGGATACTAATTCCTGATTCTATGGGAATTGTTAGAGCATAATCAGGGATTGAATAGAGTATTATCAGGGATTCTGTAGGAATATTTTCTATGTTTCCTTTTTAGATAGTTGACCTAGGTTTGTACTAGCTTATCAAGGCATCTGTTTTGTGACTGAATAAAACACACAAAAATTATTCTCATCAGAGCCTTAAGCTTGAATTTCTAGGATTAGAATCATTTCTTTTCTGGCCTTCATTGCCTAACCTGCATAACATTTTTATTGTTGAATTTGCCTGTTTCCCTGCATCCAATCTCTCAGCCTTTGTCGCTGGTGTGTTTCTTTTTCTTTTTTTTTTTTTGGGCCTTTATTGCCATTCGTTTATTCATTCAGCATTCATAGCCTTTTAATCCTAATCCTTTCTTCTTTGCCTTACCATGTCTAAGATAACTGTGACAGCCCAATCTGAAGAAGTGACTTCAAAGTATTCCAATGTAAAACTGCAGAGCCTTCCTGTTGCTTACAAACTTGATGGAAATAATTATTTGAAGTGGTTCCAAGTGGTTAAAACCTTTCTAAAAGGAAAAGGAAAGTTGAGTCACCTTCTTAAAACTGGTCCAAATCCTGGAGATTCAAAGTTTGATGCGTGGGACGAAGACGACTCTATGATTATGTCGTGGCTGTGGAATTCGATGTCACCAGAAATCAGTGACACTTGCATGTTTTTGCCTACAGCAAAGGACATAAGGGAAGCCATTCAACAAACATGCTCAAAGGTTAGAGATGTTGCCCAGGTTTACGACATTAAGACAGCCGGCACCAAGCAGGAGAACAAATCCGTTACTGAATATGCTAATATCCTGAAGAATCTTTGGCAAGAGTTGGATCACTACAGGTGCATTCAGATGAAGTGTGGCAAGGATGCAGCAATGTTGACGCAGTTTAGAGAGAGGGACTGAGTATATGATTTCCTGGCAGGTCTATGTGGAATTTGATCAAGTCAGAGTGAAAATTTTAGGCAGAGAAGTGCCGCTGTTAAATGAAACCATATCGATGATTCAAGCAGAAGAGAGTAGAAGAAGTGTCATGCTTGAACCTCAAGCTTTGGATGGGTCAGCAATGGCAATCACTGGTGCAAACAATCGACATTGGGGACCAAGTCCGAATCAGAAACAAGCTAATAATCAAAGACAACTAGCAACTGAAGAAGGCAGGGAAAATTCTTTTAGATCTCAAAATCGTGACAACGAGGACAAATATGGTGTAGCTATTGTAAAAAATCGCGACACGAGGGAATTTTGCTGGAAATTAATAGGAAAGCCTCCTAGCAGAGAATGGGGATTTAAAGGAGGACAATCAATCAATCAAGGACAATCAAGCAATGAAGGACAAGCTTACTTTACTACACAACTAAACCCAGAAGCTAAATCAGAGATGGCAGAATTCAACAAGGAAGAGATTGATAAGCTGATTGGGGACCCTGGAGAAACCGTCAGGTACATATTCTTTGGTGCGCTCAGGTACATTGGTCACTTCTCATGGATTAAATGTCTCGGATACACTATTTTCNCCCAGAAGCTAAATCAGAGATGGCAGAATTCAACAAGGAAGAGAGTGATAAGCTGATTGGGGACCCTGGAGAATCCGTCAGGTACATATTCTTTGGTGCGCTCAGGTACATTGGTCACTTCTCATGGATTAAATGTCTCGGATACACTATTTTCCAACACGTGGGTCATTGACTCAGGAGCCACTAATCACATGACCAACCTACCACAAAACTTTAGCACCTACACTCCTTGTCCTAGTAATAGGAAAATTGCAATAGCCGATGGTTCGTTGACCATGGTTTAGGAGACATACAACTCAACCCCTTCTTACCCTTAAAAATGTCCTACATGTTCCAAAATTGTCAACCAACCTTTTATCCATAACTAAACTCACTTAAGACATGAAGTGTAATGTTGTGTTTTATCCTACTTATTGTATATTTCAGGACCGAAATTCGAGGAAGACGATTGGACATGCTAAGGAGAAGGCAGGATTCTACTATCTTGACACACAAGGCAAGGCAGCTCAAGTATTATCAAGACTAATGTAACTTTGTCATTCATCTCTAAAACTCTTTCAAACAACAAAACCAAGATTTGGCTTCACCATCTCCTTCTAGGACACCTTCTTTCCAAGACTAAAATAAATGTTTCCTTCTTTATTTCAAGGATTAGTCATTGATAGCTTTCACTGTGATGTACGTGAACTTGCAAAACACAAACGTGTGTCTTTTCCAATAAGTAATAAAAGAAGTTCTATTCCTTTTTATTTTGTTCATACCGATATATGGGGTCCTTCCACTACTCCTAATGTTTTTGGTGCACGGTGGTTTGTTTCATTTATTGATGGTTGGTTTCATGGGTTTTCTTGCTTAAATCCAAATCTGATTTGAGTCATGTGTTCCTTAACTTCCATAATATGATCCAAAATCAATTTGGGGTCAAAATCAAAAGAATTAGGTCAGATAATGCAAGAGATTACTTCAATCAGATTTTATCCCCTTATTGTCAAAAAGAAGGCATTATTCATGAGTCATCTTGTATTAACACTCCACAGCAAAATGGAGTAGTTGAAAGGAAAAATGGCCACTTACTAAACAGTACCCGCGCTTTTCTATTCCAGCAAAAACATTTTGGGGTGAAGTTGTGTTGACCGCCGCCCATCCGATCAATAGGTTACCCTTCTTGAGTATTAGGTTTTGAAACCCCTATGGAAATACTCACTCAATTTTATCCAGATCTCAAAACCAAGAACAATCTCACTCCAAGGGTATTCAGGTGCACCTCATTTGTTCACGTATATAGTCACAATCACGAAAAGTTAGACCCAAGGGCACTCAAGTGCATCTTCATAGGATATTTCTCAACTCAAAAGGGGTACAAAGTGTTATCATCCTTCAACCGGAAAATTCTTTGTTTCCATCGATGTTACATTTGTCGAAAATCAGCCCTATTTCTCCACTCCTTATCTTCAGGGGGAGACCTCATTTCTAGAAGATAAGGATAGGGATTTCTTCTTGCTAAAGTTATCATCATCATCCTCGATGCCATCTTCATCGGTTCCACCATCCTTCTTAGTTCGTAACTCTGAATCCATGCCTAACCCAACTAGTCAAACTGTGGCCGAGGACATTATTTCTGATAATGCTCGACCATTGCAAGTGTACTCAAGAAGGAAACATTCTCTGCTTGAACCCGTGCAAGTACAAGAGTCTGACTTGATATCTGGAAATGAGGTAACCACAACTCCTACTCTTCATATTGAGAAACCAATCTCCGAACCTTCAACCAATGATCATAACTTACCTATTGCTATTAGAAAAGGAAATAGAGAATGTACCAAGCATCCACTTTACCCGATAGCCAAGTTCGTGTCATTTGATAAATACTCTACATCCAATAAAAGTTTTCTTGTAAACCTAAACACTATTCCAATTCCCAACACCTTATCCGAGGCATTATCTAATGAAAAATGGAAGAGTACAATGAGAACAAAGATGGAAACCTTAAAGAAAAACAAGATATGGGAACTAGTTGAATTGCCGAAGAGGAAGAATGTAGTGGGATGCAAGTGGGTGTTCAAGGTGAAGTATAAGGCTGATGGTTCTCTTGAGAGATATAAAGCTAGATTGGTAGCTTAGGGGTATACTCAAACCTAAGGGGTGGATTATCAAGAAACTTTTTCACCAGTTGCCAAGATAAGTTGCTAAGATAAATGCAGTGAAGGTATTGTTGTTGTTGGCTGCTAACTTTAATTAGGATCTGCAAGTAAAAATGCTTTTCTTCATGGTGATTTGGAAGTAGAGATCTACATGGAAGTTCCATCGGGATTCGTAGGAAAATTAGAAAACAACAAAGTGTGCAAGCTAAAAAAGGCACTGTATGGCCTTGAACGGTCACCAAACCGTTTAAGGCAAGCTGAAAAAGGCATTGTATGCAGTGAGTGTCACCAGCCAGTTCATGCATAGCCCTAAGGAAGTACACTTACAAGCAGTCTATCGAGTATTGCACTACCTAAAGGGTAATCCAGGAAAAGGAATTATGTACAGAAGAAACTCAGGATTAGCACTTGAGGCATTCACAGATGCAGACTATGCGAGATCAATGATTGATAGGAGATCCACATCCGGGTATTGCACTTTTTGGGAGGTAATCTTGTGTCGTGGAGAAGAAGCAGAATGTGGTAGCCAGGTCAAGTGTGGAAGCAGAATTTAGAGCAATGGCGCAAGGAGTATATGAGCTATTGTGGTTGAAGATCATCTTAGAGGACATGAAGATCAAATGGGTTGGGCCTATGAGACTTTACTGTGACAAGTCTGCTATCAGTATTGCACACAAACCAGTTCAACATGACAGAAATAAGCACATCGAGACAGACCGACATTTCATCAAAGAAAAGTTGGATAGTGGCTAGATATGTACACCCTACATATCCACTAAAGGTCAATTAGCTGATGTGTTTACAAAAGGGCTGAACGGTACGGTATTTCAGACAATTGTTTCCAAGCTGGCGATGGAAAACGCCTATTCACCAGCTTGAGGGGGAGTGTGAAAAATAATGTAAATTATTTAGTTTCCTTTTTAGTAGTAAATTTTTGTAAATATTAGGATACTAATTCCTGATTCTATGGGAATAGTTAGAGCATAATCAGGGATTGAATAGTTAGAGTATAATCAGGGATTCTGTAGGAATATTTTATATGTTTCCTTTTTAGCTAGTTGACCTAGGTTTGTACTAGCCTATAAAGGCATCTGTTTTGTGACTGAATAAAACACACAAAAACTCATTTTACCACATAATTCAGCGCGTGCTTCACGACTTAGTGCATTCCATTGAATTGGAATCACTATTTTTACATGTTACACTTGTATAAACAGCTACTTTGACAACTATTATAAATTGGAGGAGTATCTGTTGCCAACTATACAATCAAGAGGCCTAAAAGATTCGAATCTAGTTTGGAATACTGACGCATGCTAATATTATATTTAAGAGAAGCACGAAAATTCAATGTGTTTCACTGATAATGTTAAAGGAATTGCTGCACTATATTTGAGAATGATCTTCATAATTATCTTCTATACATGTGACTTTTTACACTTTCTGCATCTTCAGGGGAAAAAAAAATCATCCACCAACTATTCAGAAAAGAGTCAGGCAGACACTTCATGCTGGATGCCTTCAATGTGAGTGCAACAGCATGACTCAAACTTTCCTTTACAATATAAGAGAACGGAAACAACAGATATGTTACAAAAGAAAATAATAAAATGCAAGATCCATACAAGTCACACCCATTAGCGTTACTGAATCTTTCTAAACCGGTAAACATTCATGAAATCAACATTTACATGTGTTGGATTACCCAATGCGAAAAATCAATTCAATGTGACGAAGGTTCAATGAGTCAAACAGATAAAAATTTTAATAGAAAAGCACAAAAGAGTTTGAATGATAGATTCAATCTCCTACTGTTTATCTAAATATGAACTTTAATATGACATGGAAGGAAAAGACGACCATCACTATCTCTTCAAGACAACATATAAAAGTCCTTAGCTACATGATTAAGAGAAACATATTCCCAACTAAAAATTAATGGGGGCAAAACTCAAAAGAGTGATACAAAGTTCACTTACTCGATAATAGAAATAATCATACAACCGAAGAATATGATACTTGTCTGCAGGGTCGTGCTTGTTGACATACTTGAGAAGTTTTATTTCATCAAGGCTCTGATCAAAAAAATCCTTGTTGTTTTTTATAATCTTCACGCAGACATCCATCCCAGTATGAAGGTCATGCGCCTGGATGGCTTTGCTGAATGCAGCTGATCCAAGAAACTCAGTAACGTGGTAGCGGCCAGCAATTACTGAATTTAAAGGAACGTGAAAATTTTTGTCCTCCTCAAATCCAGTTCTAACGAATAGACAGAAGCCAAGTTAAAAAAAAAAAAAAAACATAAGTTTCCAATGACACATTCAGAGGTATTGACGTAAAATATTTGGTGTGGATAATCTTATTATTGGCAATGTAAAGAGAAGCCTGGAAACACAGTGGATAACCAAATATTGTAATAAGGAAATACAGGATATGCTGCAGCTTCTCAAAGTCAAATTCATCAACCAAAATCTATAATCAAACACAATAATTACTTAAAAATAACTAAAAGGACAATAACTTTTGACTTAATGACCATGAGAGGAGAAAAAATTTCAAGCCCACTCATCAGTTTAAACTTCCAATGCCGTAGGTAATCCATCTTAAAACACAAACTGGGACCAATTGTTTAACAAAGTAGAAAGCACTAAAACCTCAAGTTGCAATAAAGGAACATATCAAAGGCTAAACTTCGTCATTTTGGGCAAAAATTTCTTTTGACAGTTCAAAGCAGTTACATTTGACTAGGTAAAATTGACCATTGTACTGATTGACATTTGTTTCCTCGTCATTTCGTGAGGACCTGGATCATTGAAATCTGTACTCTATCATGAACCCCATAATAGGATGTATGTCATTCTTTTGACACTTGTTCCCATATACTTCAACTGTCTCAAACTGAATGCCCTATTTAATGTTTATAATTAGTAATGCTTTTTCCTAACTGCAATACCTTCTTAACATGCAATTCTTATGTTGAATGAGTTTTATAAAAAGGGAGGCACGTATGTTTCCATTGTATACAGGGTGACGCGAACCCGGGAGCGGGATCAGCGTGAAAATCGCGGAATTAATTGAAAACGCCGGGAAAGCCCAAATTCAGGTTATAGGCGGTAGAATCTCGATCCGTAAATTATTGAATTAATCAACCAAACAAAAACGAAGTTTGAATGACATCTTGATTACAAAATCAACGAACCTTGATTTGCGAACGCCACAAATGGTGAATAATCCTTTGATAAGTTCTAAGGGTTAAACGCCACAAATATAATAATATTTGATAAGTTCGGTACATGTTCAAGCAAGAACAAGGAGAGAGAAATTCTCAATTCATTATGTCAAAATTCATTATGTCAAAAGTCTTAACTCTTTTACAATGAAGAAATAAAAGATATTTATACTAAACCCTAATTTAGCTAGATAATTTCGTGAATAATTCAAAGAAATCGCAAAAGATATTAAAAGATTGTATTTTAGTCAAATTAGGAAGGTTGCGGAAAAATATAAATTTCACCCCGGATTTGGTCTATGCGGCCGCATAGTTCATTTCTATGCGGTCGATAGAATACCAAAATTTAGACGGGTTATTCACGGATGGCTTCTATGCGGCCGCATAGCTATTATAACTATGCGGTCGCATAGTTCAAATTTCTGCCTCCAATTTGATTTCTCATTTTCAATGCTTTCCAACTCTTTTCGGCTTCCGACCCCAACATGAAACTTGGTCTTTGACTTGTTTGACTTTTTCAATTTGGACTCCGTGACCCGACCAAGTGATTGCCTATCCCGGATCATATCATCCCCTCTCTCTTCGAAAGGATTCATCCTCGAATCCATACCTTGTGATCGTGTAGGGGATAACCAACTTGCTACCTATCTCATCACTACACCACCTGAATCAAATGGAAAATTTTTCCTCCCATGGCAAAGGACTAATACACGGTACCTTTCCATTTTGCAGGTTTGTGATGCTCCAAAAATAACCTCCGTTGGCATGTCACAGTACTTCCTCCATGTTTTACTCGGCCTAGATGTTTGTAACAATGGCACTTCAAATGGACTCATCTCTCCCCTCACTTCACCTTGAGAATTCAACCTACTGCATATAAGTTCCTTCCAATGCCTTTGAAACTCCTTCGTTACCTCGGAAATCACAAAGTCAACCTCCGATGTTAGAGAGATATCCAAGCTGAGGTAGGGTAGGTTAACTTCATCCACAAGTCGATGCTCAATGCCTGGATTAGGTGCTATCCCAATAGGCTCGCTTTCATGGATGCCAATATGTTCAAAAACCTGTACGACAGAAATATCCAAACTAAGGAGGAAATTGTTAGTTCTCACTGAAGCCGTCTCAACTTTACTTTCATTTTCTTGTAAGCTCACTTCTAACTTTTCTTTCCTCTCTCCCTCTTGTGGCTCTTCTTCATCGTTTGTTTGTTCACTCTCTTGCTGAACCATCTCTACAATTTTTGTATCAATCTGCTCGTGCTCCGGCTCATTAATTGGTTCACTTTCCCCAAAATCAACTGCATTTTCCAATTCACCATCCTCCATCTCAACTTCCCTATGTTTGGACTCCTCCTACAATTCAACTTCGATGTTTGCGGTGTGATCATCTCTCTCTTTCTTGCTTTTTCCCCTCTGCTTCACCCCTCACCTTCCATCGGTCTGCAAGGGATTGTTATAGTGTCAACCCAGCCAGAGTGATTTTTATCCCGTCCTGAAGAAACCTATACATGTTTCTTCCCCATATCATAAATAGCATTCCTCTCATACCTCCAAGGTTTCCCAAACAAGTTATGAAAAGATTTTAATGGAACTGCATCACACCAAACTTCATCATTATATCTCCCAATAGTGACATTCAATAAAACCCGCTTGGTCACATCACCATCCCAAACTCCTTCAACCAGTCATCCTATAAGACCTAGGGTGGTGTTGCAAAGGTAATCCCAAATTTTTCGCCATCGAGATACTAGCCAAGTCTAACATGTACTTCTTATCAATAGCCAGACTGCATATCGTACTACCCACAAAACACCAAGTTTGGAAAATAAATCCCCAATCACCATCCATCCTTTACGTAGGTGTAATCAAGAAGATTCGAGAAAAGAATTGGACAATTGGATAAAATTTCGAATGGAAATTATTTTAATTCAAGAAAGTGGTTCTTGAATTTTGAATTGGAATGAACACAACAGATTTTGGATTTGGGATAGATAATAGGATACAACTTCCCAAATAAATAAATAAATAAAATTTTGAACAGTAGTGACGTGAACAGTTACCCTGTGAATATTAATTTTTATTTTTTTTTTTTGAATTTTCTGGATTAAAGACTCAAGATTTACGACGGACACAAAGAACAAAAACAAAAGACTCAAAACAAAAGAAAAGATAGAACCTAAATCTTGAGCCCAAGCTCTGATAACAAATGACGAGAATTAGGGAGCGGGGGATCAGCATGGAAATCGCGGAATTAATTGAAAACGCTGAGAAAGTCCAAATTCAGGTTGTAGATAGTAGAATCTCGACCCGCAAATTATTGAACCATACAACTAAACAAAAACGAAGTTTGAATGACCTCTTGATTACAAAATCAACGAACCTCGATTTGCGAATGCCACAAAGGGTGCCTAATCCTTTGATAAGTTCTAAGGGTTGAACGCCACAAATATAATAATATTTGATAAGTTCGGTACATGTTCAAGCAAGAACAAGGAGAGAGAAATTCTCAATTCATTATGTCAAAAGTCTTAACTCTTTTACAATGAAGAAATAAAAGATATTTATACTAAACCCTAATTTAGCTAGATAATTTCGTGAATAATTCAAAGAGATCACAAAAGATATTAAAAGATTGTATTTTAGTCAAACTAGGAAAGTCACGGAAAAATATAAATTTCACCCCGAATTTGATCTATGCGGCCGCATAGTTCATTTCTATGCGGTCGCATAGAATACCAAAATTTAGATTGTTTATTCACGGATGGCTTCTATGCGGCCGCATAGCTATTATAAATATGTGGTCGCATAGTTCAAATTTCTACTTCCAATTTGATTTCTCGTTTTTAATGCTTTCCAACTCTTTTTGGCTTCCGACCCCAACATGAAACTTAGTCTTTGACTTGTTGACCTTTTCAATTTGGACTCCGTGACCCGACCAAGTGATTGCCTATCCCGGATCATATCAATGGGGGTCAAAATAATTGCTTTTTTCCTGCAAGGGTGGGGTACATGGTTGAGACCATACATATATTTCCGTCATATTGTTCAGCATGCTATTTTCAGTTACAAGAAAAAAAACACTTGTTTTAACTTCTTGGCTGGTTAAATTGAGTTGACTTATACATCCATGGCATAGTTATTCTTTAGTATCCTGAAGATTGATCTAAATTTAAAAATGGTATTGTCAAACCAAAAAACTACAATGCTAAGTCAAGCGGTTATACGTGACATTAGCCAAGGACAATATAAAGAAATTGACAAATTTGTTGCTATTTACTAGAGGGCCATCTGATCTGCATTAATAAGTACTAGATAGCAGATAACAATAAGAGTTCCCTTAATATAAATAATTCTAATTAACAGGGATTGCTTGTATTAAAACTGATATGAACCAGTAAATGTAAGAACATACGTGCCTGTTTTTCCTATGGATGATCTTAAGAGTGAAGGTTTCAAATTCCTCCTCTTGTGCTTTTATCTGGTTTACTTGCTCTTGCATAGCAGCAGCCTCCTCCTCTTCCAGTAACACCCCAGGATCTTCTCGAATACTTGTTATTTTCACATTCCCTTCTTTCTTCTCATGCTCTCGTTCAATGTAGCCATAATTTGAAAGAGATGATGGGCTAGAATTTAAGGATCCCCCAGTGTTATCAATGTTTTCATCTCTTGAACACTCTGTTGGTGAAGAGTCACTGCTTTTGAGCCTCCATGTTTCAAGCACATCATTGTTAGCCACTGTAGAATCAGCAACTTGATCACTTACAGCAGAATGTCCCTTGTTTGACCACAAAGATTTACCCGAGGTTGTCTGCACCAACTGCCCATCCCCAGGAGGAGGGAATGAGAATCCCCTATTCAAGTGATTCTTGGCCTGTGTACATGCACTGGTATCATTATTACATTTATCAGATTTATTTGTACTTGTTCCTTTTTTATCTTTCTTTGATTGTTCACCATAATTCTTATCCAAGTTGTGCTGTGAGTGTCTAGGTCCGCCAATACCAATACCAATACCAATATCATGATCATGAAGGTACTCTATGTCCCCCTCACTACTACCTCCAACCAAGCTTTCACGCACTTCACTACCTATATCAGCAGCATCACTGTTAATCCCCACACCAATAGATCTAACCGAACCATGTTGACCATCATCCATGCAATTATCATGTAGATGAGGTCTTCCATATTCATTCAGAACCTTTCCATCTCTTAGCAATATGAGTTCGTTTGTTTGAGAAACAAATCCCTGCCAGACAGGCTCAGTGGACATCAAACTCAGTTCCTCATCCATCAACTGTCCAACATGTTTGCCAATTAAGTCATTCTCATCATTTCTCAGGTACTTCTCAATCACTGGGAGCCCAATAAGATTATCTGGAGGTACAACAAGATCAACATTTTTGGATTGGAAATCTCTCTCTCCAGACAAGTAGGTATCTTCTTCCACAAACAACCTGTCATCTTCATTGTCTTTGTTTTGGTCCCTTTCTATAGGGTCTGGAACACTCCCATGGCCTGTATCCTTTTCATTGTCACTTGGGTAATCAATTTCATGTGCCAGAAACCAGGCCTCATCTTCAATGGGTTGTCGCATGTAGCCAACATCATCATCATCTTCATATTCATCGGAGTCCCAGTACTCATTGGGGTAACCAACAGTTTCACTCAATCCATCACCAATGGTTGCAAAACCAGAGACAAGATCAGAAGTATCCTCAACAATACCCTGGCTCACGGAGAGCCAACTACCTCCTCCAGGCCTTCTCCCACCTGCACCATCATTAAGAAGAATATTGATTATTTAAAAATATAAAGAGGAAACCAGATAAAACGGTAACTTGTTGGTAATTAAAGCTATAAAGTGCATCCTAGATAGCATGATAAATAAAGATGGTATTATATTAAATTCAGAGGTCTATATTTGATTTTAAAAAATGGCTTCTAAATTTGAATTGGTATGGTTGGTTTCAAGAGATAAGGAAAGAGGAAAAATTGGAAAGGCAAGGAAGAATAAAACTTCACATTATTTTCTATTGTTGGGTATAAAGAGAAAGTGTAAAAGACAAAGTTGACAGGCTGCTTTTTGAGAAAGTGAGAAATGAGTTGATCTACAGAGAATTTAGTTTCTTACTTTTTATAATATTTCCGGATATATAACTGAAGCCAGACAAGGGAAGAGAAGATCTCCTTTCTATTCTTTTCTCTCTATCTTAGAGAATTAGAAAAGGAAATAAATAGTGTCGCGTGATCAAGTGATTAGACTTTTGGGTTCCTGATATTTCAATGCACATAATTTTCAAGGCAATCAGTACTGCAAACAATTTGTCCCTAATGAAAGTTTTGCGGGATGTGTAAAATATGGAAGTTTTTTTAGCAGTAGCGAATAGGGTCTATTGACTCGATATAGCTGACGACAGATTGATGTACAGCCTAGATGTCACCCTTAAAGCGCATTGTTAATAAAATCTTCAGATCCAACAAATGAAGAAGAATCAAGCTTGCTTATGCTTCGGTAGTCACTTCCATTTTTGGTCATCTGAGACAGTATTTCAGTTTTCAGACTGTAATATACATCTAGCTGGATTAATTAACACCAATCTATTATCCATTGTATCAGAAGTTACATAATTATTTTCTAAGCATGGTAATTTGGAGCTCAACCTGAAGGAATGCCTTCTTGTCCAATAGGAACATCTAGAAATGACCCTATGCGATAACCATTGCCCAAATTCATGATCTTTGAACCAGGTCCATCATGTTGAAATTTCTCCTCCCAGTGAACATTGAAGGATTTGTCCTCCAACTTGAGTCTCACTGGTGCCAACCTTGGTAACTCATCCTTTTGATTCTCAAATGCAAATTGAAAACCAAAGGCACCAAAGTCTTTGGGCCCACCTCCTTGAGACTTCTCAAAGCACGGAACTCCTACAACCTCATCCACTTGCTCCTTTGTTGAAGCCATAATGTGGTTGAGTTCCATTTTCCTTTTTCCATCTTTTTTATCACCAGTATCAGTAGCACTGTCATAACTTCTGGATACATCTCCCTTTGAAGAGTACAAAACAGTTTCGACTGAACAATCTTTCCAAAGCTTTGATGATGGATGGGCAGATTCGTCACTTCTGGACCAGGCATTATCTGCAAGGTTATGTTTGGAGCATGTTAGGTGATCAACTCCCTTGAGCTCACTCTTTCCATTTCTCTCAGGTTTCAATTCCATGTTAGTTTTACTAGTACTCCCCGGCCAAGATGTTCTCTCTTCGCCAGAAAAATTAACACATGTCCCAGATCTCGCATTATCCTTACCACCATCAAGAGCCTCTGCTGAATCCAACCTTGACTTCCCAGAATCGTGAGACCCCAAACCATGCACTGTATCATCTGAATTCTTACCAAACACAAAGTACTTATCATTTATTGCGACCAACTCCTTCACCTTTGCTTGATTCCCCGTACTACAAAAATTTTCCCACTTGCTTTCAGGCCCCTTACTCTCAGTTTGACACACTATCTCTTTCACAATTAGCTCCTTGAGAAACTCCCCGCTACTCTGAGAACTAGTTGTCTCCATAAGACCTTCCCTACTATTTTGAAAACTCGAAATCTTCCTATCTTCTTCAACTACTTTACCCCCATTTACTTCTTGACTCAATTTACTGCCCAACTCCTTATCTTCAATTATAAGCTTTTGAAGAACCTCATTTAGATCAGGCCTATTACACAGCTCACCACGCAAAGCAGCCTCAGCGTTCTTAAATTTGTTCCTTCTCAAAAGTTCCAATATAAAATCCACGGAACTTGAATCTGCCATTTATATACAAGCACCACCCAGAACCCAGATAACAAAGTACTATAAACACCATTCAACGAAACCTGAAAAAAAAAAAGAGAAAACAGGAATAAAATGCAAGTATTTATAACTCGGCCATAGACTACATTCAAATCGTATATACAGGTTGTTGTTAATAAAGCGTAAAATGTGATTACGTAAAGTTAAGCTGCAGTTCCAAATTGTAAGAAAAACAACACACTGCGAAGCCCTAGAAAGCGTATATCTAGCTAGACAATATGGAAATGGGATCAAATTATCTAAAAGTAAATAACTATAATTATTATCAAGCAAATAAAATGGAATTTTTGAAATTTTAAGTAAAATGAGAAACTTACAGATCGAAGAATATGCTTTTTCCTGAGCCAAAGTGGGTGCTATAGATTTCATCGCCCAAGCTCAAAAAATGTCAATTTTCACTTCAGAAAGTGAATAATAAAGAATATATCATGAAGAAACTGATTCTTTTTTGTTTAATTTTTGTTTATTATTTTGGCCTGCAAAACTTCAGACAATGACATGGGATTGCAGAGAAAAAATAATATTTTGAAAATAAATCATCTTTTTTATATAAATTATACTTCTCACAACCGTATAGATTTTGACAAGAATACAAATATTGGTTTTGAGATTATCAGTGAGGCGAGCATTCAAGAAATAGCAAAGAATTACCTCTACTTTTAGCAACACGTGAATTAGCAATGCATTAAGGGGACAAATTGATATTACTTTGTTAAGCACGTTTTGCATAGCTTTGAGGAATCAAACTGAACTACTGAAATCAAAATAATTGTTTTTGAATTGATTTGATTAATTTTATAGAATTGCTTCTCTTTCCAAAGATAAAACATAATTAACGTCACGCATTCTTTAATAAAATGATATTACACGTAAATTTAAAAAAAATTCTTTTTTTTTTTAACAACACATTCTTTAAAAAATTACTATTCTTTCTCATTATAATTTGAAAAAATCGAGCCCAAACATTGGCTAAGTTTGGCAGTGTGATTTTTTTGGTATTGCTACTGATCTCATCCTTGTCCTTGTGCTAGGTAAGTAAACCTTACTTCAAACATTAGAACTCTTTCAAAGCCTAGCTCTATTTGGTAGAAATGAACATCTAGGTTAACTTTGTGTGGTAGGTTTGTGCAATTAGGGTAACGACTATTTTCTAATTTCGTTTTTAGAACAAGAGATTTCAAGAATCAAATTACTAATACAACTCCAGTTCAAGGCAAGATTGAATAAGAAACATGCCAAAAGGTTTTCTTTTCTATTTTTTTTTTCCCTAAGAAACTCTTACCAAAATTTAGATTTTAATCTAAATAAATGTTAACAATTAATTTTAATCACATATTTCATGATACTCATAACTTTTAAATTGTACATTTTATCAACTTTTATTCAAAATTTATTAAAAATTTAATTTTAATTTCCATCAAACAAAGGCAAAAAGAAAAGGGAAGAAGGATTGTAGTTGAACTATAAAGTAAATTTTAGCATAGAAAATGAACAAAGGGATGGAGCAAAGCTTTCTTTATAATTTTCTTTATAATTTCATACTTAGGCATTACATTTATTCATTTTAAATATTATTTTTTTAAAATGGTACGGATTTTAACAATTTACTAATTGTTAAATTAGTTGTACTTAGATTAATTCTTTATTTTCATATTAATTTTATCCTAGGTTGTACCGAAATGGAGGTTGAAAAACGACACATGCACAACTTGACCTGATGCATGAAAATATCAGTTAAAAAACATTTATGACACCTAATAAATCTCGGACGATAATGTAAGTATTGTTTATTTCAATCGGCATCGACCAAATGACTGAAATTATAATCGACATCACAATTGTCTAAATCAATCATATAATCAACTTGAACCATTTGAAGTAGCTTAACTAAATTAGTTATGCGCATGGCCCAACCCAAAACTTGGATAACTTTTATTTGCTTGACGTCCCACTTATTCCCTATTGGGCCTCATTATTTCCTAAACCTAAAAGCCCATACCCAACTATATATTTGTTGCTTCGTTACCGTTGCAATTGGTGTGAAAATCATAGCCCGTGTTTGAGAGAAACAAAACAGCAATTTGGCTTTGTGCTCTCTGCCTGGCTTCGTGCTCTTTGTTCTTTGGCTTTTATTTCTTCTCCTTCTCCAACCTTTGTGACTGATCCTTGTGACTATAATATTCTTCATACTTAGTCCTTTGTGGGCAACCTTTGAGCAACCGGTTTGTGAGGTGTGTTGGTTTGTGATTTGGGTAATCAATTGTGGTGTTGATTCAGCATATTGAGCTAGGATTTCTTAAAGTTTTGGAGTTCCATCTTCAACATTCTTTTTTTGGTAATTCATCTTCGCACTTTAATCATCTTGATGGTAAAAAGTGATGCGTCGTCTTTTAACTTAACAAGAATTTGCTAAGTAAAAATGAGATTTTTACAATATTAGTTCAGAAGGAAAATAGTATGATCTAAATATTTAACTATACACGATCTCTTTCGATTTTTCACATGTCCATTCTTCCCTTTTATAGGTGGAATCCTATTTTCATAACCGTATCAATCTTGTTAGGGTACAATATCTCTCCTAGGGTGTGTGACTGATTGGCGAGAAATGGCCATATTTAGTGGAGAATCATTAGTTTGCCTAGTTCTCATTTCCAAAGCTAATTCCTCGATCTTATTCTAAGGTGATTTTTACCAAGGTCTATTGAGGTTTTCTCATTAACGCATGCCTTTTTTAAGATTAACCTAATTACTTTGTATGAGTGCAACCCTCTAGGGTGGATGTTATTCGAACTCAATTTAATACCATGTATCTTCTGAAGTGTCTATGCTTTGCCTCTGGGTACAATAGTTGCTCATTGAGTCACGTACTGGCATTTTGAGATAGTTCAGGTCTTTTGGAAACATGTGACATGGGCATACACATGGCCTCTTTATATTCCTATTGTATACAGTATCCTTTTACCATGTCTTGTCGGTACACATAGCACGGTTTGAGTGGGTCTATAGGCCCAATTTCACGGAATCTCACACAGACGCCTTCTCAAATGACGTTGTTTTGTGGGAAGGATCCTTGGCCATTGATCTTATTTTCCCACCCACTGAATGAAGGGTAAGGATCGTCCCAATTTCAAAACCCTCTTCATTTATAATAGAACTTGCATTCTCTTTTCAGTATTTGCATTCTTTCTTTTGCATTTGGTTGGCAGTATCCGGCTCCTAAGATTAAGTTTTAGAGTTTCGTCTTTGAGTAATAACTCTAGGTAATTCATTGTTTTCCGAGTTTTACCCATTTTTTTCTATTTTTTTCGCTTGTTCATGTCCTTGGTTCCATTCGATTCTTCTTTTCTCTTTTTGTTATCCTTTTCTTGTGGAGCTAGAAAATGAGGGATATGTCCTAGTGATGATGATCCTGGGCTAAGTCATGGGGAAATTGGGCTGAAAATCCTAAGGTTGAATTAGAGGATAGGGTAGAGCTAAGGAGGAGGAGGAGGTTGCCTTTGGGAAAGAAAATATTTTAAACGTTTATGGGATAATATTGAATCAAAAATGTTATGTAGAAAAATTGTTGAACGGTTAAAGACACATGGTATTAGGGCTAGGCGTGGTGACACGGGGTGCCTTTCTTCTTAGCACAGAAAGGGACACTGTGCGGCAGTCGTCTGCTCCGCTAGCCTACCTTCCGCATTTTCTCGATCTTTTCAGGACGAAAGAACTTTTGATTACAAATAATAGAAAACTTGAAACACAATTGAAGAAACTCATTCATTGATTACTGAAAGCAAGAAATTACAATCGACGAAAGCAAGAAATTACAATTTGCTAGTACAAGGGGACACTAGAAAGCTTGAAAGATTGTTTGAAAGACTAATACCCACTATAATAGATTTAGCAACAAAAACTCAACTGCTGGGAGTAGACGTTTTTATGCCGAAGAATCATACTAAA
>CAIGRB010133346.1:54230-70627 GCA_903798255.1 Fraxinus quadrangulata
TGTAAGGGGCCCGGTAGAGGGGGTTATCAACCCCCCGGTACATATAGCCTCTCTCAAAATAATATCATGTAATCGAAGTTGAGTGATAGATATGTCTCGAAAAGTACCATGTACTAAAACAACTACATTCAACTATGCCTTAATTCCATGCTGCATTAGTCTACCGCATGACGTCCATTGTTTCACATGCTTCCTAAATTTTCATGTTCCAACTTGCAACATGAAATCTCATTAGAATGTGTCATGGACTTTGGATGCTAAACAATCTCCGAAAGAAGTTTAAACTAGGACACTAAACTAACAACCTACTAAAGGAGCACGGAATTTTAAATTGATAGAACTTTTATCAAATAATAAAAAATTTAAACAAACAAAATCTAACAGCTCCGGTGCCTTACGAGGCTGAAATCTGGTCCAGGTCCATGCCTCCCAATTCATCCATGTCACTGTCCTTTTCCACATTCACAAGCCATCAAACTTTACTGCATCAAGCCCCAAGACAAAAACATCCAGGAACTATAATTTGGTATAACAACCACATAAATAATTATCCTTAATATGCTTCCTACTCAATAATGCAACTTGCAATATTAATCAATTCTTATTACTTTATTAGAATGCTTCATCACATTTGTTGGATAGTAAACATCCAATGGAACCGCATGAGTAAAATGACTATTCAAATCAAAAGCCATAAACAAATACTGTGTGAGGTCAGCTATAAGAATATTTTTCTCATATTGGTAAGCATGTACTCAAACGTCCTTTTCTTTTTATTAGACTATCATATTATCCATATGTCATCTTTCCAAATGCCAAAAATATTAGAATCAGCTTATTGCTTCTTTTATCTTTTACAGGGTCCCTTTGATCATTTTATGAATATTAGAATTGGTGGACAGTAAACAACCAATGGAAGCATACGAGTAAAACATCCGTGTTAAACTCAAAAGCCTTAGTCAAATACTAGGTCACATCAGCTATAAAAATTTACTCCTCAAACATTGTACGCAAGAAAGGAGGATTTCTCCCATTATTGCCAACACATTTTTTTTATTTAGCCAATCATTTATTCTTCCAAACCAGCAATCTACATATCATTCTTACAAGCATCAAAATTTAAATGACTTCATTTATTACTCTTAATATCTTCAAAACAGGCTCCACTCATGATAGTGATATGATCCTAGTTGAACATATCAGAGAGTTAAATGTGCATCCCAAAGCAAATATGACCCGGGCCTGTTGCGATTGCTAAGATCTAGCTGCTTTCTATATTCCAATAGAAGTAGAAATGAACTAATCAGAGCGACAAAAAAGAATTCATGCAGTCAAGCATAAATTTATTGGTTATAAAACTAGTTCATTAACGCGTCTTTGACATACTTTCCTTTGAATATTTGTGGAAATGGACGTCTCTTATTTTGTCTTTTCCTGTTGCAATTTAACATTTGATGCTCAATCTTCTCTGTCATTGCTGATCCCTGTGGAATTCCATAGGTTTGGTTTCTGTCAGATTCAATTTACGAGCATACGCATTCACCATTTAGCCGAGAATCTATAATGTAATCTCCAACTCTTCCATACATATGAACAGATATTGAGCTCAAACAGCTAAAAATTTCACGTTTACCCTCTGTACTCATATGCCTACATAAACTAAAATTACAATCAGGCAACAATGATATTGAGTATTCAAATCTAATACCATTAAGTCTTTGTTTACAAAAGAAAATAAACAACATACAAAATTGAACCTTCTTTCAATTCCCTTAATAGTAAACATGATAATATTTTCATCACAAGCAGTTTCTGGATATTTATCAGAAAGCTATACCTCTTTTTATTATTCTATAAAAGTGCCAATATTATGTAGTAGTAATCAATAACATGGGTCATAACATAATGGTGAAGGCATAAAGTACCAAACATCAATAAGTTTTCATATGCATTAAGAATTGAACTTACCATTTCATTCCTTTAGTATCTTATAGGAAATATTAACCTTATCTCAACATATGTTATCTCGACCAAGTGTATAAACTCGCTACTCATTAGCAATATGATTGATGTCAAGTGAATTTCACGAACAGTGAAACACCACTATCCACATAACTAGTTTGAGATCGTACAAACTCAATCCATTATAAATCTTTTCAAAGTTCATACTTAACATGTAGAATGTACATTAGATGTATACAGTTATGTAAATACTCATAGCAAGAAATCCCATATTCACCAAAATGTACACATGAACATACACATAGAAAAATAGAAAATTCAGAAAAGCGTATCATCAAAATAAACTTAAGTGATGGGAATCCCAAGAAATTGGACATAAAATTATTGGCCAATAATTAGCTTTATCATTTACTATAACATGAATCGGTTGAACAGATTTTGAAACCCAACATGCACTCATAAACAAAAGTAAAAAACGCCAATAATGAATGATTTTATCATAAATAACCTGAGACAGTGAGACTAATAACTGGTACGGGTAGCCACCTCAAATGACAACCTTTCGAGGGCAAGCAAAGATTCAACTATAATGCAAAACAGTATAATCTATGTATTTATATCAAATAAGTCTGTGAAAGTCGAAAATAAAGAAAGAAATAAACGTTTATACCAGAGTGAACGAATGAATAATCAATAACGTGGGCTAAACCAGTGACTGGAAGTCTGCATTTACCCTTATCCTGAAAGACAACAGCAGAACCAGACTCGCCCAGGACTGGATATGGAGCAAAACCCTCCTGCAAAAATATTAAATATATTCGTAGAAATTACTACTCCTGCTCCATATCCATCCCTGTACAAGTCCATCCGCTGCTTTGAGCTTCAACTCGCATCGAAGGATGGATTCTGATTTCTGAAGAGCAAGATCTCACTTGTATATATATACACTAATAAGGTTCACGGGGATACAGATCTGCCATTGAGTAATAATGCGTTTTGGCCTTTAGCAATAGATGTTTTCTGCCCACAATATTCTTTAATTAGGGCACAGACATTTGGATGCAATTGGCGAAATTTTTTGAATGGGCTGACCCGGCTCATAAATGACTTTGTCCAGCCTACCAACTGGCCTGTTGAGTAGGACTTGGTCTCCAAGTTCACGGTGCATGCTGGTAGGGATGATAACAAGCAGGGTCAGGGAGGCCCTCCCTGTTCATCCTTGTAGGGAGAATTTTTTGGGGAAGATTTTGGTGTGGGTGGGGCGGGGGACTAAACTCTATATTTTAATTTTTAACTTTAAAAATGAGGTTATGATTATTTTTATTCAAAAATTAGATTATAAATATTTTTTTAATTAAAAAACATATAAACACGGCATTTATAATCATACCCACCCCACTTTCTATACATATTAAAGATTTGCGACTGATCGATATCGTTGTAAGCTGAAGAAGTTTGGAGGTAGAGATTGTGGAGAATTTGAGGTGGAGGTGGAGAACGTGGTGGATTTTGAGGTGGTGGTGGTTGTGGTGGGTTGCAGTCCAATGATTGTGGATTGAGGTGCATGTGGTGGTGGATTTGAGGTGGTGAGGTGAAGTTCGGTGCTTATTGATTGGGGGTGGTGGTGGTGGGTTTTAAGTTGAGGTGAAGTTCAATGGTTGTGTATTGAGTTGCAGGTGGTGGTGATGCGTTGGAGGTGAAGTGATGGTGGGTTGTTAATATGAGGTGGTGACGATGATTTTGTGGTGTCGACGATGCAGGAGTAGGATGTGATGAAAAGTGATTGTAACTAGTTTATTGAATAATTTTGTCACTAATAAATAGTTTGCGGGCTATTAAAATGTATGATTTGTGTTCTTAGGTTAAGAAGGATCATGAACTTCATTTCTTAAAAGTTTAGGCGTAGAGATCGACATTTTGTACATAAAATTATTTTTCAAAAGAATTGTTGAAAAATTGGTTGGAAATACCTTTTTGAACAACAATTAAAATGCAGAAAGCAAGAAATTTTATCAATTGAAAGTCATGACAATACGATATTTTAAAGTGAAATTGTTCACCGTTAACAATTGTGACCTCCTTGTACAATAACTTCCAGGATACAATGATGAATCACTTGTACAACAATAACAAGCGATTTTCAGAGCTCTCAAGTTTTGTTCCATAACAAAATATAATTAAAATAATTCTTAATTGTATTTTTAAAAAAAAAAACAAGTACATAAAATTAAATGATTTCAGTATATATTTTCCAAGAAAAGGAAGAGATTTATGTAGTCAAAGAATTATAACTTCCAATTCATAATTTAATAAAAAATAAAATTGTGGAGCTTATTATTTCACTAACTCACCCAGTAAATGTTTCCAACTACTATATTTTACTAGCTAGTTTTGATTGAAATAAATCTGAACATAATTGAAAATAACTAAAAATTATTAATTTTAATCAAAGAAACCCAAAAGCCCAATATCCAATCATCGACTTTTAAATGTTCTCTATTATTCGAACAGTTGAGCTCCCATATAAATTTCACACCTTTTACCACTCAACCATCCCAATTATATATATATAGAACAATAAAGAAGACTTTAAAATACAATGATAATGCTAAAACATTCTTGATGATATTTTATCTTCCGCTAAAACACACTTGAGGATATCTTCAGCCTTCATCTCCTTTTATAGTTGAAGCTTCGAACTTGAAATGATATTGAATTGTGTTGAAAAATCTTGAAGGACGATATAGGGGAGCACAAATATCTGTCATCCTATGTTTGTCTTTGTCTTTGTCTGCTGTTTTTGAATTTTTTGTCCCTTCTTCCCGACTTTCTGAATTATAGAATCCACTTTATTAAAGTAGCTTTAATAAAGTTTTTTGTCCATCCTTGAGTGTCGGTAGAGCTGGTACGAAGAGTTTTTGCGGTGTCAAACACATTTGAAAGAGCATGTTTCTAGATTCTAGAACTCGTAAATTTCAATATTCATCTAAATATCTAGGTCCATATAGTCATTTTGAGGTTGAATTTATTTGAGTTTCCCCTTCAATCAGGTTATCATTATTGTCTAATCCAAAGCACGTCTTCATTACTTTGTTCATTGTCACTTGATTCTAATTGAAAGGAATCATCATTATTTGAATTGGATTTCTTTGAAGAGGCCTCAGCCAGTGAAGCAATTTTCTCCGAGATGACTTGTAATTCTTTCGGAATTTTACATTGGTTGAACATAGCCATGAGTCTTGATTTTTCTGGAAGAAAATAGGTGTATTTGTCAAGTTATTTCTTTGATAGTTTTGGAAAACGAATGTTTCTTTGCTCTTGAATCCACGAGTTAACGACATTGGGGCAACAATTTGTCTCATGAAATTTTGACCACCATTTAACTTTGAGTCTCCAAACAATTCTTTTGACATTGAATTCAAAATTGATATTTTGAAAAATTTGATAGTCCCAGTAGAAAATCCACGAAACTTTGAGATTGTTAGGAAATTGAAATATAAGGTTTTCTTTAGACTTTAAAAAGGTTTTTGCCTCTCTTTTGAAATGCTCGAACTCTTGACGAGTAAGACTGCACAAAGTCATTTTGTTGAGTCCAAAATATTCGAACCAATTTTAAAACAATTTTGGAAAATTTCTAACACATTAAAAACAATGAACCAAGAATGTGTTACTGGTCTAAAGTAAAAAAATATTAAATCAAACATCTTGATACAATCATCCTTAGATAGACGCATTCTCTTCTCATTCCATGGGTCTTGCCCCCAGTCTTCGTAAGACAATAACATTTGAATTGAAATTTTAGAAAAATCAATGTAATTTTTATTTGTGAGAATTTTGAGTGTGAGTTAATTATGGTTGATCCAGATTTGATAAGGATATCTTCATAATAAGCTCTAGTCCTTTTCATATTCCTTGCCATGAAATGTAAATGAGGGAAAAGGTTTTGAAGACATTCTTCTAGGGAAGAATATCTATGGATCCATGATATTTCCATTTCTAAAATAGGAATTTGAAGCGGTTTGGTGAAATAATCAAAGGATATTAAAGTGTTGATGTATAGTAGTTTTCTAGATCCAACTTGAATGGCTTTTTAATAGTTTGAGGGCTTGTTTTCTTTAGAGGTTTTCTTATTCTGATGTGTTTTGTAAAAATGGATATTTTGAAGCGGGGATAGTTTTTTGAGAAGTTGAAAAACTTTCCCTTCATTTTTGATTCGTGAAAAGAATTTGAATGTAATTTTCAACTGAAAGGATGGGAATCGAAGATTTTTTCTTGTTCTTGTTCTTCTTTATCTCTCTCAATTTTTTTCTCTCAACTTTGTTTTGCAAAAATTCTCTTGTTAAGAAATCAGCAAGGAAGTTTGATTTACTTTATATATATAGTTTCGAAATCAAAGCAAGATAGAATAACTTACCATCTTGCGAAAATTTGTTTTGAAACAAGTTTTTAACATCTTTTTGTAAAATATCCTTTGTTACTTTACAATATGTTTTTAGAAAAAACAATTTATTGATTAAATTGTCTTGAAATTTTGAAATGCATAAAACAATTGCTACAATTTCTTTTTCGATAGTGGAATAATTTCTTTGAAGGCTAGTCCAAACACCAGAATGGAATCTAACAAACTATTCTTGACTAGACTTGACGGGGATTTGCTTTAAGACTTCACCAAAGCCTATGTTGGACACATTAGTTTCTACAATAATAGAGGTAGTAGGGCCTGAAATTGAAAGATATGGAATACTTTTTACAGTATCTCTAACTTTTTGTACAGCTAAAGTGTGCTCATGACTTTAGGGGACCAGATTCTTTTGTAGTCTTTTGAAAAAGAGAGGCACATATGATTCTTATCTCTATGATAAAGTCGCCCACATAATTAACACAGTCTGAAAATCACTGCAAACTTGATTTTTCTAATATTTCATCAGGAAATTTGTCGTTGAAATCAAGACTTCTTTCAATTGGAGTAATAGTTCCTAAATGAATGTTAATGAGAACAACCTTCTTAGCAAAAACTGCCAAACCTTTATTTTTTACAACGTGAATGAATGTATTGATATGTTTGAAATGTCGTTCTATACTTTATGAAAATATAAGAACATTATCAATATAAACAATGATGAAATTTTGAAAATGAATGAAAATATTATTCATAATTTTTTGAAATTTGGAAAGAGGGTTTTTGATAACAAACGACATAACATTACATTCAAATTAACTGAAAGGAACATTGAATGTAGTTTTGTATCTATCTTCTTCTTTTATTTAAATTTATCAGAATTCTGACTACATATCAAATTTTGAGAAGATAACAACTTTGAATAATCTATTTATCATATCTTTCATTTGAGTTAATTTATATCTAATCCATTAAAAAGTCTTATTAAGAGGCTTATAATTGATAACTAAACAAAGAGCATCTCGTTTGATTTCAGCAGAGTTATTGACATAAAATGTCGAACAACTCCAAAGAGATTTACTTGGACGAATAAGCTTTTTATCCAGTAAATCTTTGATTTCTTTGATACAGTGATTAAGTAATTCCTTATTCATTTGAACAGCAGGAGACTTTGTAGGAATGTTAGATTCATGAAAATTAAAATTGTATGATGTTTCTATCCTAAAATGCATTTGGAATAGTAGAACACATCTCGTCTTCAATTTTCGTTTGAATTGAAGAATTTTTTTCAATAATTGAGGAATCTTATAATTGTTCCTTAATTTTTTGAAATTTAATTTCTTTTTTAGGAAATTGAATATGTTTTTTTTTGTAATTGACATTATTAATTAATTTTGAAATAGATGTCTCTTTCAAAGCATTCACATCTTTGTAAGATGGGGGATTTATAAATTTGAAAATTATATTTTGCCCCAAAATATTGGTAGTAAGACCTATTGAATCAGGTTGAAAATTATAGATTTGAACAATAAAAGGAGTACCAAGAATAACTTCTTGATCTAGATCTTTGACTAAATAAAATATGTTTTTTGAAGCAAATATTAGAATTACAAGCATGAGCTTTTGAAAGTCAGTATTGAATATTAAGTTTTTTACTACCAGCATCATACATGCGCTCAATATTTTTTTTTTCAAAATATTTAGTAGGGATTAATCTTTTCCTAATACAATTTTGATCGGCTCCAGTTTCAATTAAGCATCTAGTATGCAATTTGAATTCTTTGTTAACCACAATAGTCATAGTGCATTATCATTTTTTAACCTGAATTTGGTTAATGATATTAACCTTTTCTTTTTCAGTAAAAATATTTTCATTAAAATCTTGAGTAGTATCTTTGTCATCTGACGAATCATTAAAGGAATTGTTTTCTTGCTCTAGACTTTCAGACTTCAAGAAAACAAGTTCCATTTTGACATCTTTCATTTGTTATCTAATGAAACAATTTGAGATTTTATCTCATTTTCTTTATGCTTTAATTCAGAGCATGAAGTTTTGAACAAGAGGATTTTCAAGAACTTTCTTCATTGAATCGTTTCAATACGTTACTCATATTAAATGGAGCAACAAAAAATTTTGAGTGCAGAAGAGAAGATGATAAGGTTAGCATGGAGGAACATGCACTTGCGTGTTTGGAACGCTTGGATAGTCGGCGTTCGAAGAAAATGACGTAACTTTTGCATACGGTGTCCGTTTTGGGCCCATGACCCCATTCCGGAAAGCTCACGACGATTCTCATTGAACTCATTGCTACGCCGTGATGTATGATGGATTTTAGACGTTTGAATTCATTTGCTAAGTCAAAATGACACTTTATGTTTCTTAGTTTACTATTTACAGTATTTATTTATTTTGTTTTGTAGTCTAGCCCATTAAGGGACTCCTAGCCCAGTAGGTTATCTGTTTTTTTCATATTTAAGACTCTAAAACGTCTTGTAAGGTTTCTGGTTGTTCATGAAATAAGAAAATGCGTTTGTTTTCTTAAGAGAAATCCATTTCATCTTATTATTATTGTGTTTGTAGTTTCGAACTACATCAGAAGAGAATTTATTCTTTAATTGAGGATTTTCAATTTTCCCAATTATTTCTTGAATTATTTCTTTTTCTTTTGTAAGAACATTTATAGTTTTGCAACACAAACTTCTTTGCTTGGACTTGAGGTAGACGAGGAATTTGAATCGGTTTCATCATCAGAATCTTCCTGATATCGTTTTGAACTTTTTTGATGTGATTTTGAAAAGTATTTTTCTTTTGAAAATATTTTGATGATCTTTTCCTTAAATAAGGATTTTTTTTTAGATTTTGAAGATGGGGGAATGATCTTTTCAAATCCATATTGTTCACAAAAAGACCCTAGTTCTTTACGACTATCAGATTTTTCCGATTTCAATTTGGCTTTGAGCTTAAGATAATTGTATAATGCTAATCCTTCTTTATTGATGAAATTTATAATTTCTCCATAAATAAGACTTGCATAAGGGATTGTATAATTTTTTTTTTTATAGAATTCCTAACTCTTTCAGCAGAGAGTTTTGGAAGTCTAGAAATAAACATTTCTTTCCAAAAAGATTGATAGCAATCATCTCTAATCATTACTCTGATAAGGAACACGTCCTTATACCAGCAAAAATCATGAAGTTTGGGACAACTCAGGTTTAATAAAACCTCAGATAACCTTTCTTGAATGAGAGAAGGAGTACTAATGAAGTGCTTTAGTATGGTATATACTAAAGTATTGAAACTATCATTTTGATGTCACTCATTGGTGGCATTATTGATATTTGATCTATCTTCATCATTGAGATACTTATTCCACCAAAATTTAATCTACTTGGTAAAACTAGTGATTAAATTGACACAAGCATGGCATGAGAGATTTCTCGAGTGATGTATGCATTATTATATACAATCATATAAAAAACTAAAGCTTATTATGAAGTTATCCTTATCAAATCAGGATTAGCCATAATAACTTACACTCAAAATACTCGAAAGAAAAATTACACCGATTTTTCTAAAATTTTAATTCAAGGGGTATTGTCTTACGAAGCCTTGGGGGCCAAGACTCGTGGAATGAGAAGAAAATGCGTCTATTTAAGGATGATTCATTCGAATCCTATTTCAATTATTTTGATTATCAAGATGTTTGATTTAATATTTACATTAGACCAATAACACATTTTTGGTTCATTCTTCTTAAACAAGTCCGTGTTACAAATTTTTCAAAATGGTTTCAAACTTGGTTCTAACATTTTGGATTTGACGAAACGATTTTTAGTTTTACTCCTCAAGGGTTCGAGCACTTCAAAAGAAAGCAAAAACCTTTTTAAAGCCTTGAAGAAAACCTTTTGTTCCAATTTGCTCACAATCTCAATGTCTCGTCGATATTTTGTTGAGACTATCAAATTGTTCAAAATACAAATTCTGAATACAATGTCAAAAAGATTGTTCCAAGACTCAAATTTAAATTGTGGTCAAAGTTCCATGAAATAAATTGCTGCTCAAAAGCAACAAACGCATGGATTCAAGGATAAAGAAACATCAGTGTTCCAAAATTGTCAAAGAAAAAACTTGACAATCACCCTCATTTTCTTGCAAAAAAATCAAGACTCATAGCCATGTTCAAGCAGTGTAAAACTGGGGAAGAATTACAAGTTATTTCGGAGAAAATCGCTTCATTGGATGATGACTCTTCAAAGAAATTCAAATCAAATGATGATTCATCTCAATCAAAATCAACGGACTATGAATAAAGCAATGGAGACATGTGATTTGGATTAGACAATATTGATGACTTGATTGAATATGAAACTCAAAAAAATTCAACTTCAAAATGACTATATAAACCCAATAATTTAGATGAATATCGAAATTATTAGGTTCAAGAATCAAGAAAGTTGTTTTTTCAAGTGTGTTTGTCGCCACAAAAGCTCTTCCTACCAGCTCTACCAACACTCAAAAGTAAACAAAAAAATTTATTAAAACAGTTTTAATAAAGTTGATTCTATAATTCAAAAAGTTGGGAGGAAATTGACAAATTTAAAAAGCAAAAGCAAATGGCAGACAAAGACAAACAAAAGACAAATATTTGAGCCTTCAACTATAAAAAAAGATGAAGGCTGAAGACCTCTTCAAGTGTGTTTTAGCGGGAGATAAAACATTTTCAAGAAAGTTTTAAAATTATCCTTGTGTGTGTGTGTGTGTCATCAACAAATCTAGAAGAATGAGACATTTGAATTGTATTTGAAGATGAGGGTTTATCAAAGATAACTTTGACATTTCCATCAGGAAAATAAATTATTTGTTTAGGGTTTCTTCTTAGAGGAGTTGGAGTTAGATTTTTTGCCTTTTCAAAATCCCATTCTAATCCTCTTGCTTGAAGATTCTAAGGAATATGTTTGGGAATCATTATATTTGAATGAAGTGGATTAACTTCAACCAAAAGACAGTTCAGTATTCAAAAGCTTATTACATACTCGGTCTATTAAAGCAAAAGCTCTTGAGCGATCATCAACAGAATTCGAAGATTGAGAGCATTTAGAATAGCTCCACCTTGAAGAATAATTGAGAAATTTGGATAACAATTTAAAAATACTGGACCACTTTCAAGATTAGACTCAAGCATAAACAGTAATGAATATTCAAACCTTAAAAGTCTGTTATCTCTTAAGGTTATAAGAACTGGAATGTCTAGACCAAGTTTAAACGAGGGTTTAACAGCAATTTGAACAAGTCCAACATGAAGATATTTTAATTTCTTCTTGTGAGCTTGTATAGTTTCTAAGATATTGAAATTTCTTCATGTGAGCTTGTATAGCTTCTTTTGAAAATAGATTGATAGAAACGGTTTGATTTTTAACTGGAAAGGTTTGTTCCAAAGTTTTGATAACATAATTTTGTGTAAAATCGAATTTTTCTATCTCATAGATAGAACTTTTGTCTACCTTTGGGATAGTCCAATTTTGAAAATTTTGCTCTATCTGAACTATTTGAAGTTTTTTTGAATTAATATCTTTTGATGCAGATGCATTATCTTGATCTAATTCTTCATTATTATTTTGAAAATAATTTGACATATTATCACCACTACGGTTTGAACCATTACCTTTACTAAACTAACTTGACATAAAAGATATATTTGAATAGCAATATGAAAACGGTAATCTTACTATTGAAAATAGAATGCTACGGGAAAATTGATGCAGTGCAAAGCCAACAACAAGACCACCAACGCGACTGACCTACGATATTCAATTGACATCCATGCCTAACACCAACCTAACCATGATACTATGAAAACAATAGTATGAAACAATTTCCTCACACTATTCTCTTATGGCTCTGATATCAAAAGGAGGCCAAGGGGAGAGGGTCAAGAATACAGAGGTTGATAAAAATGACAAATTTATTGAATAATAATTTTGAAATTACAATATTGAATCTTGAAATTGTAAATAACAATTGAAAGGATTTTAAAGAAAGTTTAAAATTACAAATTAAAAACTTTCTTAAAGGTAAATATCTCTTGCTATTTCATACTTGAAGAGTTTCATTGCCTCGTGCCTTCATTTATAGTTGAAGCTTCAAACTTGAAAACCAATTTGATTTGATTGAAGAATCTTGGAGATAATTCTTGTCTGCCAAATCCTTGAAGAGTAAGACCGGATAAAATAATCTCTTCAAGTCCAAAATATTCGAACCATTTTTGAAATCATTTTAGAAAATTTGTAAAATAATTTTGATGAAAAAGAATGAACCAAGAATGGGAAACTGGTATAAAGTAAAATACAATAAACCAAGCATCTTGGTAATCAAAATAATTGAAAAAGAGGTTCAAATGAATCGTCTTTAGAGAGACGCATTTTCTTCTCTTTCCAAGGGTCTTGTCCCCAGTCCTCAAAGACAATACATTTGAATTGAAATTTTAGAAAAATGAATATAATTTTTCTTTTGTTGATTTTGAGTATGAGTTATTATGGCTGATCCTGGTCTAATAAGGATGGTTTCATAATAAGCTCGAGATTTTTTGATATTTTCGGGAAAATATTGGAAATTTGGAGGAAAAATATTTTGAATGCATTTTTCAAGGGAGGAATACTTATGAATCCACGATGTTTCTATTTCAAACATCGGAATATGAACAGCTTTTACGAAATATTGAAAAGAAGTTGGAGAATTCATATATGGGAGTTTTCCAAAACCTACTTGAAGGGCTTTTCTGAAATTTGAAGGATTTTCAAGAATTTTCTGAACTTGAGAAGATGGGCCTTTTGAGGCTAGAATGGTTTTTTGAGAAGCTGAAGGGCTATGTTCAGCATTTTTTGAGCCTTTGAATGAATTTTGAATATAATCATCAATTAAGCAAATTGGAATTTGATTTTTCTTTTTGTCTTTCTTCTTTGAGGAAAAAGACTCCATATTGTATTTCTTGAATATCTCACTCAATTTGTATATCTCTCGAATTTCTCTCTCTCTCTCTCTCTCTCTCTCTCTCTTTTAAGAACTCTCTTTTAAGGAAATTTGCAAGAAAGTTTGAAAAAAAAATTATATATAGTATTTCGAAATCGAAATACGATAAAATTGCTTGCCATCTGACAAAAATTTGTTTTGAAACAAAATTTTGAACGTCTTTTTGTAAAACATCTTTTGATGCTTTATAATCTGTTTTTAAAATAAATTTTTTATTGATTAAATCATCTTGACATTTTAAAATACATAAAACAATTGATCAAATTTCTTTTTTGATAGTAGAATAATTCTTTTGAGGTCCGGTCCAAACACCATAATGGAATCGGATAATTGTTCTTGACTTGACTCTTTCGGAATATGTTTGAGGACAACACCAAAAGTCATGTCCGATGCATCAGTCTCAACAATTATTGACGCAGTGGGGTCTAAGATTGACAAACAAAAAATGCTTTTTATAGCATTTTTGACATTTTGAATAGCTACTGTGTGCTCATGAGTCCATAGGACTAGATTCTTTTGTAATTTTTTGAAAAGAGGGGCACATAGAATTCTCATCCCTTTGATAAAATCTCCTATATAATTGACATACTCTAAAAATCTTTGTAGACTATTTTTATCTAGTATTTCATCACGAAATTTATCTGTGAAATATAGACTTCTTTAAATTGACGTAATGATTCATAGATGAATGTTATGTCCTAAAAACCTAATACTTGTTTGACATAAAACAACCTTTTTAGCAAAAACTGCTAAACCATTGTTTTTGACAACATGAATGAATGCATTTAAATGCTTGAAATGTTGTTCTATTCTTTGTGAAAAATTAGAACATCATCAATATAAATAAAAGTCCAAGAATAGCTAACCAAGAGGGGGGTGAATTGGTTTTGGAAACTTTTTCGAATAATTAACTAAATTCACGTAAGTGAAAAACACGTTGAAAAATAAATAATCGTAAGCAAGTACTAGCAAGTAGATCAATAAAATAATAAGTACAAAAATGAATAGAAGGTAACTAAATACAATTAAGCAAGCAAGTAGAACGATGTAAATTTGCACAAAGTAAAAGCACGTTAAGGAGAAGGGATAGAGAGTGCAAACGATATAATATGGAGGTTCGATCCAATGTAATGATCTACGTCCCCCATTACCAATCTCTCCAGTACAAACAAGGCCTTTTTCACTATGTTGATTGACTTATGGTGCAATCCAACCGTTTACAACGCTTCGAGTGACTTACAACCAAGGAGCACTGATCCTTTTACAATATTGAGTTTTTCGGGACCTTAACACAACCCACACTATTGAGCTTTATGGGACCTCAATATGATCCACACTATTGAGCTTTACGGGACCTTAATATGACCCACACGGTGACTTAGAACAAGAAGTACCAATCCTTATACAATGTTGATCTTTTAAGGGACTTCAACACGAACCACAATTCAAAATGAGTTTACAAATGAAATCTTCTATTCTTAATGAATAATAGATTCAAAGTTGAGAACAAGAAGAGAAGAAGACAAACACTTTAATAGATGGCAAGGAATATGACTCAAATGTTTGATTTGAAAAACTTTAATAAAAATTAATTTTCTAAGTTTAGAATGATCAAAAAAATTTCAAGTATAAATCAATTTATAAGGATGAATAAATAATAAAGATAAGTGATTTATCTGAATAAATGCTCATTTATTGGTCTAGGAAATGTTCAAATTGAATGCAAAGTGAGTTGGTATTTATAGGTGAAAAATTGTCAAAAACCCTGTCCAACCGGACGACCCTTAGCGGACGTCTGGTACATACCAGAAGATCAACTAGTCGTTTGTGTCAAAAAATCAGAACGGTTGAATTTTTGACCGTTGGCTGTAAAACCACCATACTGAAATTCCGGTACGACCGTTTTACGCCGAAATATCTTCGTTTTAATTTTTAACAAATGTAAGTGCTTGAGAGACGTTTTGAAAATATTTTTAAGGTAAGTGATATTTCTCAAATTTGAGTTTTGAGATTTTTACTTTTTGAAAATTAATTTTTATGCAACTATTTTTGTATTGTGATTTTTTGATCATAAAATCAAAACTTGAGCTCGTCTCGATTCATTGCCAAGTATTAAAATGTTTTATCTTTACATATGATTGTACAATGTCTAATCGTGTTGACTTTGTCATCATTTTGACTTTTATCTTGATATGCGTCTTTTGCAAATCTTTAAGTTCCAATTGATCGTTACATACAAATCGCTATCATTTCGAATGATTTGACTTAATGCTTAACTTTCACTTTGTTCTTCATTTCGAGTCCTATTTATAATGTGTTGATTTTGCCAATTCTAGATTGATTTCAACGTTGAACTATCATCGCTCAAAATCAATTATTAGAAATAATAATAGCTTGTTTGTTATAATCAAAACATTAAGGTTATAATCAATCATAGGTCAACAATAAACAATAATGAAGTTTGAAAGAGGATTTTTTTAGATCGAATGGCATAACATTCTATTCATATTGTCCAAAAGGAACATCGAATGTAGTTTTATAGCGATCTTCTTCTTTAATTTGAATCTGCCAGAAACCTGACTTCATATCAAATTAGAAAAAATAATTGCTTTGTATAACCTATTCAATAGGTCTTTCTTTTGAGGTAATAGCTATCTAATCCATTGAAGATCTGTGTTGAGAGGTTTATAATTGATAACTAAATGAGGGACTCTCGTTCAATTTCAGCAGAATTATTCATATAAAATGTTGAACAACTCCAAGGTGATTTACTTGGACGAATACGATTTTTATCCAATAAATCATTGATTTCCTTGATGCAGTGATCAAGTAATTCTTTATTCATTTGAATAGGACGAGATTTTGTCGGAATTTGAGATTCTTGGAAATCTTGAGTATATGGTAGGGACACAACATATTTTTTCTTATTCCAAAAAACATTAGGAATAGTGGAGCATATTTCTTCCTCCATACGCTTTTGAAAAATAGAGATTTGCTTTTGAAAAGAGG
>CAIGRB010133359.1:0-23059 GCA_903798255.1 Fraxinus quadrangulata
TGTATGGGTCTACATTATGGAAAACGTTTATATATTTTTTGTGATTTTTGACCGTTGGAGAAAACTAAACGTTGGGATAGTTTGCTCAATCGTGGCCGTTGCTTAATAAACGGCTATTATAGACGCTCCGATATGACTTAAAAATGTTAATTTTCGTGAAATTTAGTGTTTCAGTGTTAATGACAGCTTAGTAGCATACGCTCCCAATCTTTGTTGTACACTGTTTGAATGATGCAAATATTGTGGATTGAGTACGCGCAATCTATTATGTTTGATTTTTTAATTTCTAATTATAATGTGATTAAAAATTAAATCATAGTTTTAAAAAATGGTTTTATTGATGTTAAATACATCATTGAATTCATGTAAAATATATAAATATCAGTTCCGATTTGACAACTATTATTTTCAAAAAAAAATTTCTATTCATTCATTTTTAACCACATTCACTATTAAAACATTATATACATAAACTTAATTTTTTTTTTCTATTTTTAAACAACATATTCTCTTAAAAATTACTATTCAAAACATTATTTTTGTTGTGGTTTGATTCAAATTCTAGTGAGTATTGAAGTCTAAATTAGAGTAATTTTGAAGAGATCAAAATTATAGATTGGAGGAAAAAGTCGCCGCATTTTCGCTAACTTGGCACTAGCTGGACTCTCAAGCGGATCTGGTAGAAAACAACCTGAGACTTGGTCGCTCGCCGGAGCTGTGTTGTCGCGGTCCAATCCTTTTTTGGTTTTAACGCGATTTTGGATTCCTATTTTTCTACAACTTGTTCTCAATCACGACTTACATAGAAAAAAAATAACATAACATAATAGAGAGAGATATATACAACATGTTGAGAGCTTTAGATTTCAATTGAGTGCATTGAAATTTTATAAACACAATTGTTATTGATTATAGTGGATTTCTCCTTCTCCGCACGTGATTTTTTCTCGTATTGAGTTTTCACGTAAATTTTGGTGTTTATTTTCCTTTTGTTTATTTCATTATCGTCATTATCTTACGATCCAAATTCAAAACAAGTGGTAGTAGATCGATGTTGATTGTATCCCATGGCGACAATGAAGTATGATATCCTATTGTTGGATTGAAACACGAGATTTACCTAATGGCAAGTAAAGTGCGAGCGGTTCTAGCATAGATATTTTTGTGGGAAGCATTATTTGGTTTTGATAGGATACCTACTACCTGGATGCAAGACGAAAAGTAGTATAGGAATTGGAAAGTCCAATCTCAAATCCATCTACATCTTTCAAATTAAGCCCATGTTTGTCTACCATTTTTTCAAAATAATAGTAAGATTTTCCACCACACATTCACCCAATAAAATATTCTACACACAAACCAATAAAATTACTTTAAATTTCAACCACATTATCCAAAAAATACTATTCATTACTCCATTTTCAACACAATAATAGGTGACAAATAAGACCTAAATTATTCAGGATGTTCTAAAGAAGAGAAATAAAATATTCTACACACAAACCAATAAAGTTACTTTAAATTTCAACCACACATTCTCCAAAAATACTATTCATTACTCCATTTTCAACACAATAATGGATGACAAACAAGACCTAAATTATTCAGGATGTTCTAAAGAAGCGAAATGTCGCTACGTTGTGGTTGGAGTTAGAGCAACTTTGCATGACAAATTGTTTGACCAGCAAGTTACACTTGAAATCGCGCTTGTATTCTCACCGGATGTCTGAAGGTGCATCATTGGATGATCACTTAATTACGTTCAAAGAAATCGTGGCCGATTTGAAGACATTGGAAGTTAAGTATGATGAGAAGGGCTTGGCCTTGATGTTGTTGTATTCTCTGCCGCCATCATATGTGACTTTTAAATATACTATTCTCTATAGTCGGGATACTTTCACCGTGGAAGAGGTCTATGATATTTTAATATCTAAGGAAAAGATGATGCATCTTGCTGGAAGATATGAGAATCATATTGAAGGTTTGGTTGCGCGTAAGAGAAATCTAGATAGGAATTGGCAAAAATATGAGGGACAGATCGAAATCTAGACATGCTGAGAATACACTATTGTAAGATGTGTCATATTAAAGCTGATTGCTATGACTTGAAGAATAGAAATAAAGCTGCTGGTGCTACTGAGAAATGGAAGCAACTTGTTAATTCAGCGGAGGCTGATGTTGTGAAAGATGAGCAAAGTGAAGGAGAGCTTCTTATGATTTCTGACATGGATTCTAAACCATATGAGGAATGGGTTCTTGACTTGGCTTGCACTTTTCATATGTGTCAGGACTGATTTTCAACATATGAAGGAGTTTCGAGGAGTGCAGTTAATATGAGAAACTGCGCCTTTGCAAAATTGTCGGAGTTGGTACAGTCAGAATCAGAATGTTCAATGGTGCTATCAGAACACTTACAGATGTAAGGTATGTCTTAAAATTGAAGTGGAATCTCATATACACCGGTAAATGTGGAGTTCTGAAAGTGAGTTGGGGTGCTCTTGTAGTCATGAAAGGACCTAAAAGCTCTACACAATTGTACATTTTTGCATAGTTTCATAGTAATTGGGGATGCAACGGTTTCTACTTCTCATTTGACAGATGATGAAATTACAAAACTTTGGCATATGTTGCTCGGGCATATGAGTGAGAATGACATGTCAGAGTTAAGTAGAAGGGGATTTCTTGATAGGCAGAATACCAGCAAAATAAATTTTTGTAAGTATTGTGTTTTTGGAAAACAGAAGAGAGTCAGATTCACGAAAGCAAGACACAACACGAAGGGAACACTTGAATATATATATATTCATTCATGTCTTTAGGGACCGCTAGTGTACCATCAAAAGGAGGCCATTATTACTTGTTAACAGTGATTGATAAATTATCTAAGAAAGTTTGGATATTCTTCTTGAAGATGAAAAGTGATGTGTTTGGGACCTTCAAGGATTGAAAAACATTGGTAGAAAAAAGCAAACTGAAAAGAAGGTGAAACGTCTACGCACAGATAATATATTAGAGTTTTGTTAATATAAATTCAATAACTTCTGCATGGCTAAAGGCATTTTGAGACACTTGACAATGCTTGAAACTCCTCAACAGAATGGTGTGACAGAGCGGATGAATAGAAATTTGATGGAAAATGTTCGTTGTATGATTTCAAATTTTAGGTTGCATAAGACTTTTTAGTTTGAAACTGCTACTACAGCTTATTTTCTGATTAATCGCTCACCATCAACTGTCGTTGATAAAAAGACATCAGAAGATGTATGATTTGGTAAACCTCCTTGCTATTCTGATTTGAAGATTTTTTTGGTGTCCTGCTTATATTCATGTGGATAATGGGAAGTTGGAGCTTAGGTCTCTAAAGTGCATCTTTCTTGAGTATAAATCAGGTATGAATAGGTATACATTATGGTATCCTGAGACTAGAAGGGTGATTGTTAGTAGGGATATAGTATTTGGTGAACTTGCTATGGTTCGTGGTTCACCTCCTGGGGATTTTTATAAAACTGAGGATAAGAATCATTTAATTCAGGTAGAGTGGAAAATTAGTTTATAGGAACAATCAAAGGTGCAAAATAGTTTACTACAGATCGGTCAAATTCGGGGTTGAAGACAGTAATATCTTACTTACTTTGCCTACATCATCAGCTCTATAGTATTCAATAGCTAAGGATCGACCCCACAGACAGATTAAACGTCCACAGAAGTATGGGAAATCAGATTTGGTAGCTTATGCATTGAGTGTGGTTCAAGGCATTGATTCCACTGAGGAGCCTACTACATATTCAGAGACAGTCAGTTGCAGCGATTCTAGCAGATGGATGATTGCTATGTGGGAAGAGATTGAATCATTGAGCAAAAATAACACTTGAGACTTGGTAAAATTATCTAAAAGGTAAAAAAGTTGGTCGCTGCAAATGGGTGTTTAAAAGAAAGGAATGCACATCAGGGATTGAAGATGCTAAATGAAGGCTAAATTGGTGGCAAATGGTTATGGTCAGATTTCAGGTGTTGACTTTGCAGATGTGTTCTCACCAGCTGTGAAGCATAGTTCAATCCGGACTTTACTTGGAGTGGTGGCTAAGAATGACTTGGAGCTTGAGCAGATAGATGTCAAGACAACATTGTTACATGGAGAACTTGAGGAGAGAATCTACATGCAAAACCTAAGGGGTTCATAGTCTCTGGAAAAGAAGACTGTGTGTGCTTGTTGAAAAAGTCCTTGTATAGACTAAAATAGTCACTGAGGTAGTGGTATAAGATGTTTGATTTATTTATGACTACTCATGATTTCTTCAGACATATTTATGATAGTTGGGTTCACTTGAAAAAGGAAGATTGTGGATCGACTACATATTTGTTATTATATATTAATGATATGCTCATAGCAGTCAAAGAAAAAGCAGAGGTCAGAAAAGTTACGTAGTAACTCAGCAAAGAGTTTGACATGAAAGATTTGGGTACAACAAATAAGATTTTTAGTATGAAAATCTTGAGGGATAGAAAGGCTGGCAAATTGTATTTGAGTCAGAAAGGGTACACTGAGAAGGTGCTTGAAAAATTCAATATGGTGAATGCGAAAGCTGTCAGTACTCCCTAGCTGTCCCCTTCAAATTATCATCTAACTTGTGTGTTCTCAGTCAAATGAAGACATTGATTACATGTCTCGGGTTCCTTATTCCAATGCAGTTGGTTCACTTATGTATACTATAGTTTGTACATGACCTAATTTGGCACATGCAGTTAGTGCAGTTAGCATATACATGGCAAATTCTGGTAAGGAACATTGAAAAGCAGTACAGTGGATCTTCAAATACTTGAGAGGCTTTTCTAATGCTTGTTTGTATTTTGATAGAAATCCAGATGAAGTCATTGGGTATGTGGATTCAGATTATACAGAGGATCTTGATCAGATGAGATAGCTTACATGGTATGTGTTTACCTTTGAAGGTTATGCTATTAGTTGGAAAGCTACTTTGCAAAATACAGTAACTTTTCTACAACAGAAGCAGAATACATGGCTATTATAGAGGCATGTAAGGAGGCTATGTGGCTGAAAAGATTGATTGGTGAAATCAGTGAAGACTTACATATGTCTACAATATTCTTTAATAGTCAGAGTGTAATTTTCTTGACAAATGATCAGATGTTTCACGAGAGGACTAAGCGCATTGATGTAAGGTATCATTTTGTGCGTGAAGTGATTGCTCGTGGTGATATTGTAGTGAGCAATATCGATACCAAGGATAATCCCGCCGATATGATGACAAACCACTTCATATTGCTAAATTTGAATATTGCTTGAATTTAGTGGGTCTATTGAAACTTGTTTGAAAGATGATGAGTGATGTTTATTGATGGAGTCATACTTGAAATTTCTTGTGTTGGAATTTGGTTCAAAGTAGAGATTTGTTGTGGTTTGACCCAAATTCTAGTAGGCATTGGATAAATTGGAGTGGTCTTGAAGAGATTAAAATTATGAATCGAAGGAAAAAGTCGTCGCATTTTCGCTAGTTTGGAGCTAGTTGGACGCTCGAACGAGTCCGATAAAAATAAATCGAGACTTAGTCGCTCGCCGACACTGTCCTATCGCTCGAGTGACTAGGCTATCGCCCACTTCTTGGTCGAGCGAAGGGATTATCCGTTCCAGGCCAATTTTCAGTTTTAACGTGGTTTTGGACTCCTATTTATCTACAACTTGTTCTCAATGTTATATATATATATATGTGTGTGTTTGTGTGTGTGTGCGCGCGCGCGTGCGTGCGTGCGTGCGTGCGTGACACGAATTGTATAGAAAAAAATAACAGAACATAATAGAGAGAGAGATATATATAAACAATATCTTGAGAGTTTTAGATTTTAATTGAGTGCATTAAGATCTTGTAAACACAATTGTTATTGATTATAGTGGATTTCTCCTCACCTGCCCATGATTTTTTTCCCGTATTGGATTTTCACGTAAATCTTGATGTTTAGTTCATTATTGTCATTATCTTGCGATCCAAATTCATAACAAATTTTCTTTTTGGAAACCATACGGGGGCTTAATTTATAAGTAAAATCTAGTAGTAGATGATGTATTGTTATATTTCAATATTCTAATGAAGTTAAAATTACCTAACTAGAATATAAAAAATATTATAGGATGAAGAAATTGATAGCTTGAAAAACTAGAATTTATGACAGAGTGAAAAGTGTGTGAGAACACAAGTAATTGTGAACAAATGTAAAAGAAAAAACGTGCATGTATGGAGATTCTTTTACTTTGTTGGTCAATCGGATTAGTTCTCGTGAGCTGATAAACTAAATAATCAAATTGCAGAGTCAAAATACTAACGGAAGCAGATTTATAGAAACACAAAGAACATTCAATAAATCAAGAACACCAATAAATCGATTATTATTTGGGCTCAGAATACAAAACACATTGTATCCTTCTATACAAGGAAACGGCCACAAAGACACCAACAAACCCTAAAGAAATCGCACAACATATCTACTCAATGGTTCAAGATTACACAACTAATCTAACTCATCTCAACTCTCAATCGAAGGACCACAAAGACCACAATCACAAAATTGATGATTAAAACTAGAAGTTTTAATCTATTCACACAGAATCTTAAGAGAGAATCAATAGAAGAAAACCACGAAAGAAAAGAACACAGAAGCTTCTCACACACGAAGCAAGAACATAATGAAAAATTAGGACTCAAGTGACCATTCAGCTGATATATATACACTTCACAGTCGCCATAGATCAACCATGAAATCAAAGGTCCAGAGCAGCACACGCGGCGATAGATTGGGCTAGGTTTTGGGCCGATTTCCTTGAGTTACTGGGCAACGCTTATTTGGTTGAAATAATATTTCTAGCAATTGGGCCAAGCCTGTTTCATCATCACCCCAAATGGTTTAGATGCAATTGAGAAGAAAGGCATCACAATCCAACACAAATTTGATAATTTAGGTTCAGTATATAAATCAATCCATGAATAGTCCAAAATTGGTCCCCCGCTTATTTTGGTACGATTTTTTAACAGGATAGATCGTCTTGAACTTAGGTTGTCTGGCCTATTTTGAAACTTCTAGTCAACCGTGAGTGTCAAGGTTGAGCAATGTTGTTAACTTATAAAGTTTTCTATAGGACATTAATACTAATTCTCTAATTAAATTCAAATTCAAATTTAATTTAGTAAAATAAAAAAATAAAAGTTATTCATGCCATTATATGAGATTGAGTAATGTTTGTAACATACACCTTGTTGAGATTCGATATTTTCTTGATTCGTTGGCTGGTGTGTAAAAATTTAAAACTAATTACTAACTTTTAATTTTACAATAACTTTATTGCTGAATATACGTGTCCTATGTTACTGTATATGATTGAAAAAGAAATGATCATAAAATTGAGAGAAAAAAGAGAGCGCAATATAAGAGAATAGAAATAGTCAAAAGTTATTTATATTTTATTAAGAATCAAAATTTTATATTTATAGTCGAAATCTGTCTCTATTTTTTAGAACTCATTTTAACTATGCATGTAATGTGATTCATAATTTTTATCAATTTTTAACTACACATTTCATCAACTTCAAAATTTACTAAAAAATATTGATTTTTAGCTATACCGAATAGGGCCTTAATTTTGTTTGGATTCCATCTTTTTATTTTTAGCCACATTTCTATGTTGGTAATTTATATTTTTAGTATAATTAATTATTAATATTTCAATTATGTAGCAAAAAATTTCATTTGGTCCATTTTTATCATTAAGCCCTTGTTTGATATTCATCATTTCCAAAATATATTTTTATCTCTTATATTTTCAATCACATGTTACTTAATAAAATAATATTACAGTCAAATTATTTTTTTTCCAACCACACATTCCTATTCGGCTATTCCAAATGCAAAAAATAAAATAAATAAATAAATAAATTAGGGTTCAAACATGCTAGAGACGAATATGCTATTCTCTTCAAAGAAAAAAGGAAAGAAAAAGAAAACAGTAAAATGAAAAAAAAAATAAGGAAAAATTACAAATGAAGTATTTTCAAGAAATACATGGCAATAGTATTGTTTGTAACATAATAATAAGGGAAATTTACATTTTTCGTTCTTAACCTTTGTGAAATGTAACAAATATAACATCTCTCTCTCTCTCTCTCTCTCTCTCTCTCTCTCTTCTAGAAAAATACTTGCTTTAGTATCTTTATACAGGGAGGAATATTAAGAAAACTTAATGCTTAATAGTTCANCATAATAATAAGGGAAAATTACATTTTTCGGTCTTAACCTTTGTGAAACGTAACAAGTATACAATCGATCTCTCTTTTTTAATAAATTTCATTATTTACATTTCAATTATGTTGCAAAACCTGTCATTTTCTCCATTTTGATCCTTAAATAATGAATTTGCCATTCTCTAAACTATAATAAAAGAAAACAGTAAAAAAAAATTACAAATGGACTATCATAACTTTTCAAGAAATACAGTTAAATCCCTCTTAAAAATTAAATACATATTAACATAAAAAAACATAGAAAAATTCCATCTTCTCCAACGAAGCTCATGCCACCCACACATCCTAATTAACCCACCCGCAACCAAACACCACCTCTACAAAACAAAAGCACTTTCACTCCCAACTAGCCAACAATATCAGATAACCAATCAACTCTTCTCAACACCATAGACACCCATGGCTCGAGTGGACCCATTTTGTCAATACTATCTCATGGTTCCTTTGAAGCCCACAACATCGAGTGACCTTATACTGTTGTTCCTCATGGTTCCTAGAGAGCTTCTCGACTTGATCTCTTCCTTCTCTTTGTACCATTTTAACATAATGTGATCCAAGTTGCGTTAAAACAACATAAACTAAGCAAAAATCAACTAGAAATTGACTCTTAACATTCAGAATGTGAGCAAAACTTCTTAAAGTACGAATCTAAACAAGTGTATAACTTAACAAGAATCAATAGGAAGCTTGTCCTATCAAATGGACTCCACCATGTACACTGTATATAGTCATCTTGTCGCATATATAAAATATGCAGCATAACACGCTATTTTTCGTTATGTCAACACTTGATTGGTATCGAAGAATTCTAAAGACTCTTCAACCTCTCATGGGAATGTATAGCTACAACTATAAAAGCCTATGAAAAATCAAAGCTTAAAGCACAAATAGCTAAAAAATAAAAAATAGAGAAATAGAGAAATTGTTGGATAAATGGTGTATAATTATATTCCTTTTAACCAAAGTTAAAAAGTACGTTACATACAAATACGATAAAATCATGACTTGCTAGTGCAAATTATCAAATAGAGTTTTGATTTACCCAAATCAAGATGTGCTCATTAAAATATGCACAAAATGTGATTTACTAAAACGTAGAAATTAGAAAGAAATGAAATGAAGCGTTGTGTGTGAATAGAAATCTCTTTAAGATAGATTTTGTCTCTCATGCACTCGTCCTAATATGATTGAATGGAAGTCTGTCCCCCCACAATACAACACTTCTTCCAAAATTAATATAACCAAAGTGTTGATAGTATTATTCACGAATGGAATAAACAAGAACTAAAATTGCTCGGACGTAATTTTTATTTCTTTCAATAATTCAGATGGAATTTAATTTTAGCAAATAGAAAGAACATAATATTTTGAAGAGAACAAAGAATTTAGAAATCATATTTTTTCTTGAATTGGTTTGGTGAAGACCTAAAGGTCTCCTATTTATATATTCTTAAAGAATCATTTCGGAATGGCTACATCTTTTGGCAAAAACCGATTTGAACAATTAGATCGCACAATTTTATCATATTTAGTGGTTTAGATCGCATCTTATCAAAATATCATGACTTTTTATTATGTACCTTTTTGAATAATGAGACCCAATACGAAACAACATAATTATTGATATGCATAATTTGTATTTGAAGAATCGCGACTAATCTTTGCATGAATTTGAGAATTTTTCAATTTGCACATATAAAAATTATCCCCGTAAATTTCTGTTACGAGCCGTGCCAGATCTGACACTTCACCTGTTACGTGTCAGTGAAGGTGGTCCATACCATGCCACGCGTCAGACGAGGTGATTGTGCGCCAAACGAGCTGATTGTATATGCCGAAGTGATTACACGAGGGACGAACTGAATATCTATGAGCAAAGGAAACACTCATTTGCGAGTCACCGCGGATACAAAGGCATGTACTCTGCTTCTACGACTGCACCTACCTCGCCTCGTCCCGTCAAAGATCTCTTGTAAAAAGATCATTCCGAAGTCAAACCCCTAACTGATGGGACGTGTGACAAAATCGAAACGGTCAATTCAGCTGCATTTGTCAGAGACATTCAATATCAGCCAACCTATGGAGGGACATACTGACACCTATGATGGGACGGGCCCTAAGGATCTGATAAACGCGTCTCATCATCCAACGGCTCTCCTCTTCCCGTCCTTAATATAAATATCTCATCCATGTGTTAGAAGAAGGATTCGAATCAATTTTTTCTCCTACCACATTGCAAACTGGAGCATCATCCTCTCCCTTAAATATTTGCACTTTATTACTGCACACTTTATCAACCACTTCCTGGTGGGTGTTCTACCGTCGGTGAACTTTTTTCGGTTGAACCTTGAACTGACTTGACTGTCGGAGAGCTTGTGGCCACTCCCAACCTCTCCGAGAAAAGGCCACGAGTTACAAACGGCGTGCTGCACACACAGGGAAGAGTTGACGTGCCGACTTATTTTATTGACCACGTGTTGGAACCATTTTTCGAAATCAACAAATTCTAAAAGAACCTCTTCGCTAATAAAGGAAATGGTAAAAACGCCGTTGGTCTATCAACTTTCAAAAAAGTTTTATTTCAATCACTATACTTGCTTTTGTTTCGAATTCATTACCGCACTTTTAATTTCTTTTCACCATTTAATACCGATTCGATTCGAGCTCTTAGAATTTGTAACACTCTTTCGATCACCTTATACTTTTGTTTCATTTTCAATCACAACTTTTTGGAATCATTGAACTTAATTATTTCTAAAGCTCATTATAACTGAACTTCAATTCCATTTTCTATGTGTTTCTATTTTATAAACGGTTTAATATATAAATAAATAGAAATAAGTAGTGTATAAGTAAATAATATTTGTGAGTTGAAATGTGTGATAAAAAATGCAGGTCAACTGATTGATAAATTTGCATTCATAAATTTGTCAAACGCGGGCTAAATTGAAACTTCACTAAAATTTAAGGGAACAACCGTGGTTTTTACCCAAGAAGAAAACGTGAGTTGAAATGTATTGACTGTGCGACCTTTTTCCTTTACAGGTGTCCGCTGGTTCTCGATTTAATCATGCAAAATCGTGAAGAATCCCACTACTGGATTGGAAACAGAAGGTACTGACATATATTTCATTTTCAGTAATTTACAGCCATGGACTGGTATCATTGACTTAAAGAGTGCCATGGAAGAATTGTGTGTAGTGCTTTCAAGGTATGCAAACCACACACATCTATTCATTCTAAATTGATATTATTGTTCTTGCACATTAAAACATTCGAGTGATTTCAGTCCTTCGCAAATCATACATTTGTTGATTAGATTCCCTGAAACACTCATAATTTTTTGCATATGCAGTCTCCTACCAATACCATCTCTGTGTTCTTTTACTGCACAATATTAGTGGTTTGCTTGAGTCATCAAAGTGATGCAAGAGACACCATCACCACAAGCCATCCATTAAGGGACGACGCGAATGAAAGCCTCGTATCAGCTGGAGGAAGATTTGAACTTGGTTTCTTTACTCTTGGAGGAAACAACAAATACGTAGGAATATGGTGGTATAACATTATGCCAAGAAGAGTAGTGTGGGTTGCAAATAGAGATAAACCAGTGACTGATTCTTCGGGATCGTTTGCCATTGCAGAAGATGGCAACCTCAAGGTAAATGCTGACGCCATAACACATCTTAAGAATGCTGGTGTTAACAGCACGGTGAAGCTAATGGATAATGGAAACTTGATATTTTTTGATGGTTCGGCTCCATTATGGCAAAGTTTCGACCATCCAACAGATACATTTCTTCCCGGTATGAAAATGGATGACAACATGGTTTTGACTTCCTGGTCAAACTCAACTGACCCGGCAATTGGAAAATACAAATTTCGGAAAGATCAAGAATTGTACGAGATACAAAATGGATCCAATCTTTACTGGAGAAGTGGTGAGTCAGGTATATCAATTATTAAGAATAAAATGCCTTATGCCGTAGCCTGCTTGTTTTCTGAATTTAACGAAGGACTTGATGAAAGTAAATATCCATCTTCTGGTAGTCAAAACAAAAGAACAATATCTTATAATTTTACAAGTACTTGCAATTGTACTGTCTCTGGGCTTTTCATGAATTGGACGGGGGAAATACAATATTATAGATGGTCCAACGGGGAATTGACCTTTCTAGGGTCTGAGCCCAAAGATGCCTGCAGTGTCTACAATGCTTGCGGGAAATTCAGCATCTGTGATACGAATCGTGATCCACAATGCAATTGTTTGCCTGGATTTCAACCTGGTTCCAAAGTGGATTCGAATTATGGGGATTCCTCTGGAGATTGCCAAAAGAGGAAGCCAAGACGGGACAACACTGCCGACAAAATGAATCAATCCACGTTCTTGAATTTGTCGCTGACCAATTTCCGGGCTTCATTCCAGAAATTTGATGAGGCTCGAAACAAGGAAGAATGCGAAAAAGAGTGCCTGAAAAACAGCAAATGCGAGGCTTATTACACGATAGATGCTAATGCCACGCGGACAGGAACAGGTGATGTTGTTCCTATGTGTTTTATTGGGACTGGAGATCTTGAAAATCTTTGTCGGGTGGATGGTGAGAGTCGCGTCCAGCTCAATGTGCGCGTAGATATGGGTAATTCTTCTTTCCCCTTCACGTTTGTTCATATGTTCTGAAACTTGGATGCTACTTGTTGAGAGTGAGCCACTTCAACTCCTCCAGTTATATACCAAAATCTTGAGGTCACGGTACTTGATTAATGTCTCCAAAGAAGTATTCAAAACGTAGTTGTAGGTGACGGTGGTTAACTTGTGTTGTTAGTTAACTGTGAGGGGGTCAATTTTCCGTAAAGGAAGTGTGTTTCTGTAACACTATTTTCTCATGGTTTATAAAAGGGTCATCACCAGTCAACTAACATATATGGTGTTAGTATTGATACCACTTATTGTGACATCAATCACCAAATTGAGATGTTGAAGTAAAATGACAAATTATGAAGTATTAGATTAAAAACAAAAGAATAAAAGAAAACATTCCAGTGGAATTAAGAGATTTTATAGCACCAAGAATAATGGAGAATAGAGAAAATTACAATGATCCTAAAAGCTAGTAATCATATATCTCACATTTATGAAATTATAGAGAATAACTTAATATTTATAGGAAATATGGAGGGGACGTCCAAACCCTTTTGATAGAGTTGTTGATGAAGTAGAATGTCTAAAAATCGAGTCCAAAATGAAGTAGGAAAAGAAAAAGCGAAAAAACCGTAACAACACATTTGGCGCCGTGGCACCCGGCGATGTTGGGCAATCTGCCCGAAGATTTATTTATTTATTTTTTTTCTTTTCAAAATTGTTTTCTAAATCTAAATTCTTCTTCAAGTTCAATACCAAATTTTCAACCCTTAATGGATTTTTAAAATAGAATTTTAACTTGATATATGACTCCAATAGCATTCCTAACTAAATTCTCCTTGACGTGCACTTCAATTAAAATTCTTCAATACTTCAAATACTTCAACAAGAGAATTCGGGTCACATCCAAATTCCAACATATGCATACACAGCCAGTGCAATATTTTTATTCTACCTCCCTAAAGTACTCTATTTTTTCAATTTAGAAATAGCACTAACCCATGACCCCGGAACTTGAATAGGCAAGCTGTCGAATCAGTGTAGAACCTGTGTTGACAAATATAGTTATGTCCATGACATGTTACAATTATAAGTATTGAGTTAATTAACTATGATCCCGTTAATCCGCATACAATATTCAAATGGTACTTTTGAGACGTCTTATGGTTGACATTCATGATACGCTCTTACAGACTTGAAAGCACGAGACTGTGAACCTTGTGGTGACATTATGATACCCTATCCACTGAGCACCGGGCCAGACTGTGGTGATCCTTTGTACTCTAGTTTCGACTGTGATAAATCAACAGACATATTTCACTTCCAGACTTTGAGCGGAAACTACTCAGTCATCAACATTAATAAGGAGAATCGTACATTTGTTATTGAAATGAACATTGAAACTGCTAATAGCTGTGATGCCAGAAATTTGTCAGGACAAATCGTGCAGCTTAACCAATCATCTCCATTCACCGTGACAAATTGGTGCTATAAAAGAAGAATAGAGATAAGTTGGAAACGTCCTTTGGAGCCCTCTTGCAATGTATCTGGTGACTGTCGAGATTGGCCCAATTCAAGTTGCCACGCCAGAGAAAATGGCCCGAGCAGATGCTATTGCAACCAAGAATATCAATGGGATGGCACAAGTTTAAATTGTGTCCAAGGTACATACTCTCTATTTTCTAAAGATATTCGTTTTTTACAATCACGTTTGGCTTAATGTGACACTTCCATTTGAAAGGGTGAAAAAACGTTCCATTTTTAAATCTGAAATATTCTTCTTTACAGGGAGATCACTTGCCAGATGGCTAAAAGATGTTATTATTATCATAGCAGTGTTTGCTGCAGTTCTACTAGTTTGTTGCTTTAGCTATAACTTATATAGAAGAAAAAGGATGACTAGAAGAAATGGTAAGTGGGAAGTGGAAGTACATATGAAGAACCATTTTTCTACTACATACTTCTAGTTCGGAGGATACCTCCAACTAATCAGCATTAATATGTGTATGACTCTAGGAAGTGGCGAAAACAGTGGAGAGAATCCAGTGCTTTGGTCGTATGAGAGTAGTGACAGACAAGTATCAGATTTGATGGATGAAGAAAACAAGAGTGGTGTCGGTGTTCCTTTCTGCAGTTGGGAAAGTATATTAGCTGCTACAGAGAACTTCTCAGATGTACATAAACTTGGAAGAGGGGGATTTGGACCTGTTTACAAGGTTTTGCAATGGGCTCTCCATAATTTTTTTCTATAATCAAGGCCGTGCTTCCTTGCGTAAAAAAAATATACTTCACATCTCCTGCAGGGAATGTTTCCTGGAGGACAAGAGATTGCAGTGAAAAGGTTGTCAAGCTATTCTGTCCAAGGAATAAATGAATTCCGCAACGAAGTTGTATTGATAGCCAAGCTTCAACATCGAAACCTTGTACGCCTTTTGGGCTACTGCATAAAGGAGAATGAGAAGATCTTACTCTATGAATATATGCCCAATAAAAGTTTAGATGCCTTTATATTTGGTTAGTTCTTGAAAATGATTGTTATAGTTAATGCAATTGCCATTTCAACCTATTGTGATTTCTTTTTCTTCCTTTTAAACAAATATTTCTAGATAAAAAACTCTGCATGCTGCTAAACTGGAAGAAGCGGTTTGACATCATCTTGGGAATAGCAAGAGGGGTTCTTTATCTTCACCAAGATTCAAGGTTGAGGATCATTCACAGAGATTTGAAAACAAGCAATATACTGTTAGACGAAGAGATGAACCCAAAGATTTCAGACTTTGGCTTGGCAAGAATAGTTGAGGGTAAAGGAACAGAAGGAAGCACCAACAAAGTCGTGGGTACCTAGTAAGTGTCAATTTAAAATGATACTTCCTTAGCTCCGTTTGTCTCCCTTTAAAACAAAACTCTTTAAGTCTTATACTCATTTTCAACCACATATTCATATAATAAAATATTTTGCACCTAAATTCAAAATTTTCCTTCTTATTAACCACGCATTCTTTAAAAAATACTATTCAAAATATTATTTTTTTCTCAATAATGACCATCAAACAGGGCTTAATTGAAGCTGCATTTGAATTAATTGCATCAAAATGATGTGACCCGTTGATAAAATATGCAGATAGTCACTAAATTACCCCAGAAACCATTTACCATTCCTGAGTGCTTTTAGTCTCTTTCCACATTGGTATTCAGTTAGGATTTTCCAGATTTTAAATTCAACTTAGACTTCTTTCATTTACATAAAACAAATTTAAACCTCTCTTGAGAAATCATCAACAATAAAGAGAAAATAAAGGTTACCTCAATAAAAGTTATCTCATGTGCATAATACATTACTGCCTCTAATATGTGGAAACCAGTCTTGAAGCTGAGCATGTATTGTTTTCCGGTATACTGTTCCATGAACTCCAATTTGCTTGATCACTGGTCAACAAATTCTGTTAACATAGAAATTGAAGGCTTATTTCACTAATGTGTCTTAGTCTTATATGCCTCAAAATAACTGTATTTTTCTGAGGGAGCAGCATTAGCAGTAATACCAGATAATGTCAGTCCTTTAAGAATGTCCAAACCATTCCTTATATAGAGACTTATAAAATGTAGCCATGGTCATAAAACATTTCTAAAGAAGTTAATTTCTCTTTAGCTTCGGTATATTTCTCATCTCCTCGAGAGTTCTGGTTGTCCAATTATGCATTTTAATGTTTGTATCTCCATACGACTAATGCACAGGATTGGTTTATTCCAGATTAGTACCTTCCCACCATCAATTTCTTGGTACGGCGTGAACTAATCCCTTATTGGATACATGGTTTATATGGCCTAAGTCAATACTCGTTATTGGCTCTTTTCTTCTTCTAAGACTGCAAGGACCTAAGTCAATACTCGTTATTGGCTCTTTTCTTCTTCTAAGACTGCAAGGACTTCACTGTCTTCAAATCTCTCAATGGCATCAAATGCATCTCCATTCATTTCCTCTCTGTCATCTTATTGATCCTTTCACGGCGATATCATTTTAGGTGGCCCTCTTTCTCATGAAAAAAGCACTTCGTTAAACAAAATTTTGGTATGGTTCTACTTGTAGCCAATTTCAAGTTTGCATGTCTAGTTGGTTAAATACGGCTATCAACGTCACTAGTCTTCATTTCTTCTTTCCCATCCAAAGCTATGTACATACATTGGCTCCTCTGTACCAAGAGGAATTAAGCTATGCTTATAGATAAAGACACCTAATAAATGAAAATTTGTGTGTGTGTGTGTGTATATATACATACATATGTTTCATACTAACACCTAATTATTTTGATCCAGTGGTTATATGTCTCCAGAGTATGCATTAGATGGATTATTCTCGACGAAATCAGATGTATTTAGTTTTGGAGTTGTTGTACTTGAGATAATTAGTGGAAAAAGAAACACGGGATTTTATGGATCCACAGAAGCCCTAAATCTCTTAGGTTACGTAAGTGGCTAAATCCAACAATTTATATCCACTGTTTCGGTATATATAAATGTTAGAAATCTCCCTTTCTGATATATTTCGAAACTCATTCGTGCAGGCTTGGGGATTGTGGAGTGAAAACAAGGCATTGGATTTAATGGATCCAATACTGCTTGAATCTTGTGAGAAATCTGAAGTTATGAAGTGCATAAATGTTGGGCTGTTGTGTGTGCAAGAAGATCCCGGTGATCGACCTACCATGTCGAATGTAGTTCACATGCTTGGTGGCGAAGCAACAGTTCTTCCGGTTCCTAATCAACCAGCTTTCGTAATGAGAAAACACGTTTTTAGCACGTCTTCATCCTCTACTAAACCGGGTTCAATTTCCAACGAGTTAACAATGTCTGGGGTAGAAGGGCGATGAGGAATTTGCCTATTCCCTGCCCTTAATGCTATTATTTTTCTGTTATGCCATGTTTCTTTAGTAGCGCAAGAGAAATTGTTATCTCATAGAAATTGTTGTCACATATAATGTATACGAATACTTGATTTTCCAGACACTTATAAACTTGACCCTATCAAGTAAAGATACTTGTGAACGAGTGAAATTGTTCGTCTAAATTTAAGTGATAGTTACACCTGACCTTAATATGTTGGGATACTCGTAATCGATTAATGCTTCACACTTCAAAGTACGATGGAAAACGTTATTAGACCATCAATTGATCAACAGAGTGATCAACTAATATATTGTTGGAAAATAATCTTGATAAGTTAAATTTGTTCTTTTGGTATTATTTATGTATTGAGTTACGTGACATTACGAATTGCACTTGTGAATTCATATACTTGGTATATATACATGAATATTTTTAGGAGGGAGAATGTAATAATTGTTGGTACATGCACTATATTGATCGTGATCTTAGTCATTTTATAAGCCAATATAATTTATTGAATATTAGTTTGTTCGTCATATAATGTAGCATAATTTATGATTACAAACAGATAATCACTATCATACCTATAACTACTGGAGAAGTTACATTTATTTTACGACTTTAGGCTGAAGAAAGATTAATGGACTTCCCACATAGTTGTTCCAACTCAGTTTCCAAAACTTTGATCAAGTTCCCTTTAGTTCGCCTATAAATCCAAGCTTGGGCATTTTGATCCCAGTCGAACCTAGATGGGCCACTGCAAAAGAAAGTTCAATCTTCAGGACTAGCCACAGAGGAAAATGAAGGCATGGACATCTAATCATATAACACAATTTTCCAAGAAAACGTGCAGAAAGCTCGTCAATAAAGAAATCCTTAAGAGGATATGACAGTGGGGGAGTAGAAGCAGGTATGAAAACCACGAATTACGAGCTAATGCAAATTAGTATGAAAATTTGTATGATAAATCCTTCACTAATGCAACAAGGACCACCACTCCTTTTAAATTCAAGCTATACTTGATTAATGCAATAACTTTTAAATTACAAGGTCATTTGCAGAAATTTCACTGAGTTCTTTCAAAAGACCTCAAATACCAGAGAAGAAAATAAGTAGTGTGAACAGTACATGCACATCCAGTAAAAACACTAGTTACATTCGGTTTACAATTGTTCTAAAAATGATAAAAAAAAAATCAGTTAAACACTTTCTGTTTTAATATGGAGCAATTACTTATGTGCCCTTGTTCGCTAGCAATCCCTTGAAGTTCTCCTCATTGGACCACAACAAAACAATCATCAAACCATAACAGTATCTTTTTCCTAGTAAATGAATATTTTCTTTCTAGCAGATAGTTAGCAGGTTGACAGATCAATTTGTTGAATTAACTGGGAAACTCTTTTCAATATTTTCATGATGAATTATCTACCTAAATGGAACAGTGCCAATTGATTAAAGCAGCTATGCAGAATACTGGCAATTGATGAGCACAGGTGAACCTTTTGTAATCCTACAAGTTCCTTAATTTGGAGTGATGAAGTTTGGAAATTTTGGTATGTATTACATGTGTTGTGTGTTTGTTGCCCATGCTTGAGTGCAAACCTTTTGTAATCCTACATCAATAGCATCGCAAGGTAATTGTGGCTAAACTTGACACCTTGACACTTAGTATCAAAGACAGGTTACATTATGGCTGGGAAAACCCAAAAGTATTAACTTGTTGGCAGCACTTCACAAACTGATGATGCTTTCAACTCATCGGAGCGAGTTCAACAAAAATGCTCACTGAAGTGAAAAACATAAACAATGTTCTTCATAGTATTTAATGTCTTCTCTATCGCGCACAGCCCAGGTAGATATCTTGTTTTTCTCAGTTCCTTTCTCCTTAATCATTGCAGTTTGCAAGAACCTGGCACTGCTAGTTGGGGTTTCACTTCATAGATAAGGTCTATAAAAGCAAGACTTCAAAAAATATAAAACTTAAAACTTGATTTTTCTTTGCTTTAAGTAACAGTAAAAGAAGAACCAAATACAAAATCCAGCAATTCTTCTACATAAAAGCAAAGAATATGACTCAAAGCAAACTTCTTTTCCAAAACCCCAAGCCAAACATCAACAAAACGCATTGAAAGAGACAGGTCAAAATTCCGAGGATATACTGATTTGAGTTAGAGGGATCAGTACCTCAGGGGAGATGACATCCAAATCTGTCTATTTGGTGTTTGCTTGTTTATTACATAGGTTCCCAAACTCCCGAGCTTCAGAGTTAATACCTCATTCTACAAAATGAAACCCAGAGTTACAGCAGCACAGACACGAAATGTTTGCAAAACTAACCACTTTCAAACATCAAACCATTATTCTTACCCCATAGTCTACATCGAAACCATCAATCTCCACGGAGTCGCCATATTCCTGTCATGCAACAAAGAAAAACAGACTATCAACGATAAGCAATGCACATATCTTATTTTATGCAACTAATTTAGCCCCTGTTTGATAGCCATTATTTGGCAAAAAAAAAGTCTTGAATAGTGAATTTTTGGAGAGTACATGGTTAAAAATAGAGAAAAATTTTAAGTTTACATGCAGAATATTTTATTGCATGAATGTGTGGTTGAAAATGAGTATTTAAAATAAAGAGTTGAAATAATGATTGTCAAGCAAGGGCTTATATTCCTTAAAATGAGATTAACAAAGTAAATCTTCCTAGTCAAGCATAGCCACGTAAACCATTAGCAGGTCCATTTTGTTGAAAATTAGGTCCGAGCAGACCTCTCACTGCTTCTCAACAAGGTAAAGTAAATATGTGAAAAGACGTAGATTTCAAAAACCGGTGACAGGGATTCTAAGGAGAAAGAGAACTAATTGAGGACTTAACATGGTTACATATTTACTTCAGAAAAAATAAGAGCAGTTCAAATTCAGACAAGATAAGATAGATTTTGATATTGTAAGCTTGTAATGTATTAAACATTCCCTTGAATTCAAGTTATGCACAACTGTAAAAGGGGAATTTGGACATGAATTTAAGAGACTAGTGATTATTGAATACTGAAAATTCCCCCTTCAATTCTTCTCTCATCTTTTCTATTTCTTTCTATGTTGCAGTTTCTGTATCAAGTTCTGGATACCATGGTCACCGTGTGCATGTCTGGGCAGATATAGAGACCAACAAAGCCAGAGTTATAAAAATGAAACTTATTAACCCTCCTGACACACCTATAGCCCTCAAAAAATTCAAAACAAATAAAAACTGTCATACATAACTGGAGACTTGTTTTCATGCATTGTAGCTTAGATCAAACATATGTAAATACAAATCACGTTACAATTCTAGGTTAATGAGCCAACCAGACAATCTTGAGATTCAGACTAAGTCCTATTACAGTTCTATGTTGATGAACAAAAAAGATGGATAGAATCCCCTAAAATTCCAGAGCATATTAATGTCAAACTTAAAACAAAGAATTGAGTTTGAAATTCTCCATGGATAGTTACCTCTAGCTTCTCTATCAGGTCATGGATAGTGGAATTAGCCAACGTATGATACTTCTCTTCCGGAAGCACAGAACTATACATGTATCGATATATTAGCTAAAACTTATGGAAATCAATTTTCAAAACATTAAATTTCTCAATTTCCAAATGCACATATAAGAAATCACAAACTAAAATTAGAGAAAAAAAGTAAAAGGAATAATTACCGGTAATCGATGGTGCTAGGGGACTGAGATTCTTCAGTCAGAGAAGAATAACCGCGTGGAGTGAAGCTTATTCTTGAATTCGGAGAATAATTCCAGGGTTTTGTAAAATATGTATTCAAAAAATAAAAAGAAGATCTTCTAGATTGTAATTGGAAAGGGAATGATGATTGATGTTTTAGAGATCTGAATACTGTTCTTGTCAATTNGCAGTACCTGTTGTTCGCGGGGCCCGAGACGAACTTCAAAATTTGGGCTTCTAAGTTATAGCGGACAATCCATTTTTTCATTTAAAAGAGTCTTACAGAACTAAATTTGTTAACTTAAATTCAACAACAAAGCAACAAATAAAAATAAAATATTCAAAACATTTATGTTGCAATCAAATAATAATACAAAGATGTTCTAAACGATCACTTAAATAACATTTTTCTTTGAAAGATTTCGTCGAAAAACGCCCAGAAACTGTTGGATTTGATCAGGTAGAGCCAAACTAAGCTGCCGAGCCCATCAGATTTCATTACAGAGAGCATCAGTTTCTTCCGATTTCAGTGGGGTGAGGGAAAAAAAAAAACTCATCCAGCTGAACATGATTGAAGAAACTCAAATAGATCATCTCGACTCCAGGTAACTATGAAACATGCAAATTAATAACAGCAGAAAATTAAATTTATGCTAAAAAGGGAAAATTTCACGTTGAACCATAATAAGCAAGATTCTATACATGTATCTCCAAATGTATATATGAACAAAAAGGACCAAATCGGCTAATCGAAGCCCACAGAATATTATGTCAACTCCAATCAAAGCTGATGAATTCACACCAAAAGCATAATAAAATATCAGCACTCTAAGTGAAAATCATTTCCAAGAACAAGCCTGAGTAGCTTTTCGATATTCATAATCTGAACAGAATTAAAAAGTATCTTTTTGATCAGCCAATCTAAAACCATAGGCATCAACAAATAACCAATTCCAATTTCATCTTAACTTACGGAAATACACGCAGAGTATTGAACCTCATTTCTAAATTCAATCTTCACAGAATAACTTTTCCCATTTCTCAAAAATCAAAACCCACAAAAGCTTTTATAAATAAGAGGCCGAGCTAGCTTACTGCCTTACAAAATACTTACACAATAATCACGGATTCACGAGCGGCGAGCCTCACGGCGACACGGCCTCACGGAGTCACGGTTTTCTTTCTCCCTCTGTGTATTTTGCTGGAGGTAAGTGAACGGCCTGATTCAGTGAAGGCTGGTTAGGTTAAAGAAAATGGTCCACTAAATAATTGGGCCCTGGCCTGAGGGGGAGGCCTCTCCTCAGGTCCGGCCTTGTTCGAGAATGAACCTAACTCAATGAAGAAAAGCCTAAAATTGAGAGTATCATTCTGTCATCAATGTGACAGCGTTAGCGAATATTTTAGAAAGGGGAGAGATTAAAATTTCGTGATAATATTTATAAATTTTAATAATTTATTTCTTAATTACATATTTTATAAATTTATCAAACTTTACTGAAAACTG
>CAIGRB010133359.1:25005-57240 GCA_903798255.1 Fraxinus quadrangulata
TATTTGTACAACCCCTCACATGCGTATAGCATGGCTTTTTTATTGGATGTAGTAGGGCTAGAAATGTCAAAACAATGATTTCATGGAGGGCTAGAAACGTCCAAAAAATGATTTTCCCTTCATGTGATATTTAGATATATTATAGATTATAGATGTAACTTTTTTGGAAAAAATGACTTCTAATGTGGGTAAGCCAAAATCGATTTTATCAATTTTGAATTAATTTGAAAAAGAAGAAATTTATCTAATTATTTAAATTGTCATTTACTAATCCAATGTCAACAGGCTGTTCCTTTAGCATCCTATAAAGACGAAAGCTCCACCTAAAAAATAGGTCACAATAGAATCTGGAAATTGCAGGGCCGCTCAAAATACATTTTTTTCCGTGGACGCAAATCTCTCTCTCTCTTGCACGAAAAATGCTCTCTTTTTGGTTTTGGACCTTTGTTCATCTGGAAAAGCAGAATAGAATAAATTCATAAGTTTTTGCCTTTTTCCTTGATTTGAAATTGTTCTTTAGTTTGCTTAATCTGGGTTCGATTTTTCGTATTCCGGAATATAGTACTGGAATTATTTCGTTGAAATCAGCACAATTTAGTTATCTATAAATCTCAGCCATTTGTGATAGGTTACCGTTCAAACACAACTATTTGTTTATATCGTAAAAAAACAGAGAGATTTTTTTTTTTATTGTAGGGTTGATTTTCATCGTCCGAAGTAGCCAAAGCCAACAATCTGGCTAGGAAGAGGTTCGATCTCTATTTCTGGCCGCAGTTTCTTTTTAGTTCCCTTTTTTTTTCACATTTCTTATTTGATTGTTGACATACGAGTTTTGCGGCTTTAATCATTTAACTCGAAGAAAACGAACTCTAATAATATCTGAAATTATTCGTAAACTGGTAGTGTTCAACCATATATATATGTATATTAAATTTGTTGATGCAATAGAGTTTTCAGAAGCTGTTCAAATGATTGATTCCTTGTATATTTTTGTTTGTTGAGTTCTTTGTTTAAAGATTCATGCTTTATTGTTAATCTCTTACAGAGCTTATTAGAATCTTGATGTATATATGAATGATTTATACAGAAATTATTTATTGGCACTTAGGGCTGCATTTCTATACTTGATATTAATAGAATCTGCTGCTTGTATTTGGATCTTGCCAATGTTGATTTAGTTGTAGAATATAGCAATTTATTTTACTATTTGGGTTAGCCTATGAAAATCTGCCTTTTGTTGCCTGAATGCTTAAAGAAAGAAATATTGGAATGGAAACATAGTTAACATACCAATAGCAGCTATTTCGGAAATTTGAATCCCAGAAATAGCAACTGGGCATTTTAGTTATCTTCTGTAATAGAATTTTTTACCGTAAAAGGTTGTGTACATGATCACCACGAAACTGAAGTGACCCCATGTTTTGTGAATGACCAATAAATAAACGAATTTGTGATGATATAATTAACAGCTGAGATACTTTTCCAGTATCATATTTGATGGTAAAAATGCACAATTTAAATTTGGATGAAGAGAATATTCTGCTGAAATAGTAGCATTTCTTTTTCCCATCCACTGATCTGGTTTCCTTGCTTTCTGCTCCCAATAGGCAGCTGTCTCTTTTATGCACAATCGGGCTTGGGCTCATATCATCACAGAAGATTTTCTTTCAGTCTGGCTGCTTCTGCAAGTTCTAAGTTTTCTCGCACCTCTAAGCAGGTGTGGGGTGATAACTGGGGGGTGATATTACTATGTGTTTTGAGGAGATCAAGATCATCACACATTTGGAGATTGTGCCGTGTGTCAGAGGGGTTATCCGTTGACTATGGCTAAGGTCAGCCTTGGTTAAGTCTCAGGAAGCGTGGCGACAGCATATGATTTTATTTTTGTAGTTGTTGAGTCTATTTAAATATATATATATTTCAATTCCAATAGCCTTTGATATTACAGTTAGTAGATCTGATGTGAGTCCTTATCAGTTTTTGTAAGGATGGTTAGGTTTTCATGCTTTCTTGCGCACGTCCACTCTCACAAGCAGAAGGTCAGTGGATCATCTTTCCATATGGTCTGTCCTTTAAATTTAATTGCTTTTTTTGTCATTCTATTGCTGTTGTTAATTTGGTCCAATGTCTATCCTAATCAGAAAGCAGTTCATCTATCTGCTGAAGCCATGCAGAAGACAGTGGAAGACACTTCTCAAAATCAGTCATCAACAACTTCATCATATCCAGCAATGAAAAATACATCATATTTGAAGGAAGAGACGGACCCACTCATTAATACTACTGATCATGCAACAGATTCCTCTCCTACTGAGCGTGACTGCCATTCAGATGAAATAGAGAGAAAATCTAATACTGATTGTGATATTACAGTTCAGAAGACTTCCCAAATGAAAAAGAGCCGGTCTTTAGGTAGTGGATTAGACTGGAAAGGGAGAATCTCTGGTGGCGATGAATCAGGGGATGAGACTGAGCAAAGATTTTCTTGCGATGGATCTGCTGATCGCAGTGGATTTGTTGTTCAAGAGGGCGTCAAGGATTGTAGAACCAATTTGCTCGATCAATATCAAGATCCTGTGCCCTCTGATTCTGTTCAAGTGAATTCAGACTTGGCAAAAAATGAATCAATTTTTTCAATTGAGGATCCACAACTGTCAGAAAAAGGAGGCCCTGATAATGATGATATCCAATTATCTGGTGCTGCTGAGTCTGGTCCACACACACCTCGAACCTTACCTGCTATTGTAAAGTCGAATTCTTTGCCGGACATGAGTTCCCCTAATCAATGCTTGAGATCCTTTTTTGTTCGCACTAGATCAGCTGAAGATCTGAACGTTTTAGATTCAAGGAAGAAAGGCATTCTGATGCATGAAGTGGGACCGCAGGTGACACAAAACCAAGAAAGAGACGGTTGTGTATCAAACAATGACGTGAACACTGGTGAAAATCCTGCTGAGAGTTATAGTTATAACTATGTAGGTTCAGCAAAAGACTGGATAATACCTGTGGTTGATGGGTTCAATGTGGAGGAAACTGTTAAAGGAGAATCTTCATCTTGCCAGGGGGTGGAATTACCAAACAAGGATTATAAAACAAAACGAATTGAAGAATGGGTCATAGATCTTCAGTACTGCAGCCCTTTGGAAGAGACAAATGAATTTTCTATATCAAATGATCCTGAGGTAAAGGATGGTGACACTGTCTTAGAGGGTCCAACTGCTGCGAAGTTGGATGGAAAGGCCAACCCTGGAATGGAAGCTGCAAAGAGATACATATCTTCTATGAATGCCACAGCCACGACAGCTCAGCTGACTAATCTTGGGTTGGTTGTGATACCGTTTCTCAGTGCTTTTGTTAGCCTCAAAGCACTTAATTTATCTGGGAATGCCATAGGTTTGCATCTGTAGCATTTACTCTTCCCTCCCTAAAATTATGTTTCTTTACCTTCTTGTGCTAATGTTTTGGTGATGATTTTGTTTTTTCAACTACTTTTCTCCCCCCTGTTAATTCCCAGTGAGGATTACTGCTGGTGCGCTCCCTCGGGGACTTCACATTTTGAACCTTTCGAAAAACAATATTTCCACCATTGAAGGACTGCGAGATCTTTCAAGACTTCGTGTGCTTGACCTAAGCTACAATCGATTATTAAGGATTGGACATGGTATGACCTCTTTCCATGACAAAATATAAAATATCTTGATCATTGTTCATAAAATTTGTTCACTTGACAGAATTAGGTTAGATTTTCTTCAATCTTGTTTGTCAAAATTGGTTGGTAGATTAAAATAAAAGAACAGGAAAATTCTAGCTGGGATTTATGGAGTATCACATTTATTAAATATTAAGGATTGGACATGATATGTTCTTTTTCCATGATAAAGCAAATAATCCTGATCATTGCTTAAAAATTTGGCGCTCATGACTGAATTATGTTATATTTCTTTAATTTTGTTTGTCAAAATTTGTTGGTAGATTAAAAAGATAATATGAAATTTATAGCTGAATTTTCAAAAATGGCACATCAACAACTTTTTGAAGGATTAAAATATGTGTATTGTCCAACTCTTAACAATATTAGGAAAAGCTGTATACTTGTGGGGTGTCTGGTAGCAATTAAAATGGCCCAAAAAATTCATTTTCCTACTGTTGCATATCACTTCAGCCGCAAACCTTGACCAGCCATCTCACATGCGGGCCCCACTAACGGTCAGAATTTTGATTACAATTCGGCCAAAATCAGCACCAGACATGCTCTTGATGTGACTGATTTATATTGAAAGTCAGATTAAATGTAATTTCAACATTGAAATAAGTCCAAGGTAGCCCACTTGAGATGCTCAATTAGGTTTAAGGATGAAGCTTAAAGTTTGTGAATACTAACTTGACAATTACAAACAGTGTGTTTGGGCCTGGGTTGGAGTTTTCAAGTAACTTTCAACTTGTACCATATTCTCGGGAACCAAGAGTATTGAGTGTATTTCTATAGCCATTCCTTCTGTTTCACTGTGTATGAAACATTTGATGAGATTGCAGTATTTCAGTCTCCACGTGTCCATGTTATATATGGAATAAATTTCTCTCTCTCTCTCTCTCTCTCTCTCTCTCTCTCTCTCTCTCTCTCTCTCTCTCTCTCTGTTGGCTATAGAATGAGGAAATGCATTATCATTGATACTTTAGACCCCGTATTCTGACTATTAGTAGCAACATTAAAAACCATGGATTCACACCAGTCTTATGTTTATTGGATGCTTTTGTTTTGCAAACCTTTGAGTCTGTCAACATTTTTATTATATTTCTTTCAAATTATGTATTTCAATTTATAATAACAAATTTTGGCGTGCACTTTTGTCTTTGTGAAAGTGGTGAATAGAGGAGAAAAATTATGTATTTCCTTGGATATTGTGGGCTCGACTGAGCTAGTCAAGTTTCTGATGTCTGCCCAATGTCCCTACTGCATCATTTGGTTTAGACGAAAGTGCTCCTGTGGGAAATTACTTTCATTTCTATAATTTTGATAGATTACTAATATACTTGTTTCTTGCTTGGAAAGGCCTCGCTTCTTGTTCCTCCCTGAAGGAATTGTACTTAGCTGGTAACAAGATCAGCGAGGTTGAAGGTCTTCACCGCCTCCTGAAATTGAATGTATTGGACTTGCGTTACAACAAAATTTCTACAACCAAATGTCTTGGTCAACTTGCGGCTAATTACAATTCTTTACAAGCTATAAGCCTGGAAGGAAATCCAGCCCAGAAGAATGTAGGTGACGAACAGTTAAAGAAATGCTTACAAAGTCTTCTTCCACATCTCACTTACTACAACAGGCAATCTATGAAAGTTGGCACACTGAAAGACACAGTCGATCGTTCTGCTCGACTGGGCATCAGCGCACATCAAATTGACCGTGGGCTCCGAGCCGAATTGAAGGCTACCCGGAAGGGAACCCATGGCGTTGCTTCTCACAAGGCATCGACTTCATCAATTCATGGTCGTAAAAGTCAAGCAGTTGCCTTGCCAAAACAATCCAGAAGCAGGCATGGGCGTCTTCCGCCAATTGGAACAAAGACAACAACTCAACAACATGTATTGAATGATTTCAGCAAGCTTCTGAGCTCTAAAACTAGTTTCTCTATTGGCAGAAGCCGCAGTGAGGGATCTCTGGGAGCTCTTTGAGAAGTCATTTGAGGATCTAATAAATCATTGTGCTTTTAAGTTTCTGAGTGTAATATTTGCTTTTAGTTATGACTTCTTTTTGATTTGGTTTCTTGAAGTTTTTGTCCTTTGCTGTAATCAGGATTCTAAATGACGCAGATTAGCAATGTCCTATTTTGTTTTTCCTTCAATTATTTATAGTTGATTGGAATAGAACACATAAGACACTCGTTTGGATTTCATGTCGAAGCATCTATGCCCGGAGTGAGCAAAGACACGGTTGCTCTTAAGATTTTTTTTTCTACTAACAGTCTTAACTGTACAGGAAATTAAGCTCGAATTCGGCCAAATTTTATGTGAAATGTTTGTCGTAGTATATGTACTCTTGTGCAGATAATTTCCTCTTTGACAAAATGGTTCTAAACGGTTCAAACAAACTATTTGTTTTGGTAGCAATCTCTCGTACACCTCTTTCCACTACTGAACTCTACTTGTACATTTTACATAAGATGTTGAATAAGATATTGAAGGATCGCTAGTCTTGTACACGCCTCCTCGGTGAAAATCCTAAAGAGATACGTAGTTTGTTATCTCATTTCACCAACATTTGGTTGAATGTTGGCCAGGTGCGACAAGATTGCACGCTGTTAGAATTTGACTCAAATTAAATTATTCTTATTTGCTGTGAGAAAAAGAACTTGCAGCAAGTAGTACTTGTCTTCTCTTTCGAAACACCAATTCAAATTTCTGTAAGTTTGCAGCAAACGCCAGTAGTTATTCGAGAAAGAGATTTGTATACAAGCATTCCACCTTTACTAGAATCCGAGGTGGATAGTGGTAGTCCTGTCTAGTCCAGCCCATATCCATATCTCTACCTGTTATCTTTTTCGTCTTTCTTGTAATTTTCTTTTTCTTTCAATGTTTTTCGTCTTTTTTTAGCATTAAACTTAGTGGTGACAAACGAGCTCGTCGGCTCAGACACCTGTGACTCGACTCGAAAAAATTCGACTACTCAACTTGGAGCTCGTTTGTACGAGCCAAGCCTAAAAAATGAGAGTTGGTTCAAGCTTGAACTAGATCACGAGTCATACAAGCCTAAATACAAGCTGGCCTGTATGTGGGCTCATGCGACCCGCTTTATGTCTGCTTTTGCAGGCTAATATTAACTAGCTTGAAAAGGCAGGCATCTTGATGCAAGTGTGGCAATGCCTGTCATAGTTGGTCGTTGATGAGAGTCAAATCACAGAACGTCTAAATATTTTGAAATTTTTAGAAAGGCTCTTAGGATGTTTTGATTAATTTCAAACGGTAATTTTTACTTTTTATCTTTTTTTATAAATACCAAATTAAAATTTAATAGTGTGTTTTTTCTTTAGACAAACAATAAATTTTATTATCGTATCATTGTTTCATAAACAAGCATTTAATAGTATGTATGCAGAGCATGGCTTATTAGAGAGAATATTTGTCACTGATTTAATCATAGATGAACCCTACGTGCCTTATGTTGCATTCATGTCAGGATTACGATAAAGTTATTTCACTGATAGACAAACCTATGGCTCCCCACATGATTTAGAAAATTATGACTAAAAAATTGCATTTTGTGTTAAGAAATTATTGAAGCCTTTTTATGACGCAACAAATGCGTGCATGCAATATTGTTTACTATTCTACTACTTGCCTTGTTTTACAATATTTTTTTCTACATTGCTTAAATAAATAATAAATATAAGAGTTTGCCACTTTTCATTGATATAATACTTTCTATAGAGGTAAAATTTGGAAAATATCTTAGCCCACTTTATTTATTTTAGCCTCGATAATGAACTCTCGATTTAATTTAGAAGGCACTAAAGCTATTATAAATGGAATTTCACAGAACTTGACTTTGGAAACACTATTTTACATATAAATATAGAAATTCTTTTAAGTGAAATGTATAATAGTCATGCTGAAAAGGAAGGTCAAAGCAAAAAGTCAAAAGAATAGTGCATGCATTCTGATTCAGATGATTTATAGGATTTTTTTAAACGCCTATGAAAGTACTCCCTCAGCTAGTAGTAGTTCATCTCTATCTAGAACAGTCGGTGATGATATAAATGTTGAAATACCCTTAGAATTATCTAAATATTTCCGTGCGGATATTTCTAGTTTTTTGAAACAAAAGGAAATTAAGAAGTTTGATATTCAATCGTGGCGGAGGTATAACGAACGAAAATTTCGAATTGTAACAAAATTACATGTCATCTGCTAATACATCTAGTGTCTAGAGTAACATTTGAGGTTCCGATTAGTTTAAGTGATAGGATTTTATCAGACGAACGATCAAAAACTAAGAAAATATATGTTGAAGACTCTAATATGATTGAAGGACTGAGAATGTGGAAAATTACGTGTTCAAAATCAAGTTGACAGTATAATAGTTGAGGAGTTGCAACATATCCAAGCATATATAATCTTAATATTGTAAGTTTTAGTTTCTTGATTTAATTGCATAATTTTTTAATTCAGTTTTTAAAAAAAATTGTATATATAATATTTTATTTGTGTTCAATTTTGAGGAGTTGCAACATATCCAGGCTGGACCAAGCATATAGGATCTTAGTATTGTAAGATTTAGTTTCTTGATTTAATTGCATAATTTTTTACTTCATTAAAAAAAAATTGTATATATAATATTTTATTTTTGTTCAATTTTAACTCCATTTACTTTGAATGTAATTGGTCCCAAACCCGAAAAAATGAGGATTGTAAAGCACTTGCATAATTAATTATTTTAGTTAGTAAATCAATGACCAATTAATTTGTAAAATTTAGAAATTTGCATAATTAAATTTGAAAATTTTAAATTAATTGTGTGGTTTGTAAATTAACAATCAACTCATCGTATATTCGAGTAAAAAAATTGAAAAGTCCATGAGTTGGCTCGGCTCAACAAAGGCTAGAGCCAAAGCCCAAGCCCAAACCCAAGCCAAGCCTCATTTTTTTGGGGACGAGCCAGCCTTGACTCGGCTCGAGTCCAAAAAGCTCGAGCCTTTTTTTGACGAGTCGATATCTAGCCTCGAGCTTGCGCTTGCGAGCCTGCTCAGCTTGACTCATTGCTCCTGCTAATTAAACTGTAGAGTGCTGAAAGGTTAATCATTGTGTTTAAATTTTAATTATTGGATTGAAAAATTATAAAGAAAATTAACATATATTTATGGTAATGCAATCAAATTAATAGGAAAATAATATTAAAAAGAGATAAAACATCGTCAATATTATTTTTGTCAATAGTTTTTATATTTACAAAGGGTGAATAATAGTGATATAGATATAGACATGGAAATGTAACTATTATTATTGACTGGATGGACTCTAAAGAAGAATATAAAATTATTATTTCTATTTGAAGGAGCGTAATTTTTTAAAATGATAGTAATAGAAAAATGAAAATTATGAATTTGTAAAATTTTAACTCTTTTCATTAAATTCCATGGTATTATTTGTGGGTTGATTTTATATTTATAATGTTGCTACTTGCTAATATTTATGTCCTCTATTTGTAAAAAAACTATTTGTCTTCTATGTTTGACCTGGACATGATTGTCCCTTTGCTGACCCGTAAGTAGCCTGCATTGCACTACCCAAAAATCTTATGCAAATCAAGACAATTATAATTTTCAAGCAAGGGTGGAGCTAGTTCTAGTGAATACAGATTAAGAAATTTAGCCTTGTTTTTCTGTGATTTGAGACCATTGAGGGCGTGGTGGTAGCTGATCATGTTTCTTGCATGGAAGGGGGTTTCTCGCCTGCTTTAGCTGAAGCAATGTCCCTCCAAGCTGGACTGATGTTTGCCCTAAGACATGGTTTCATGACGACTGTAGCTGAGTGCGTGCAAGTTAGTGCAGGATGTACATGCTGATTGATGCTTTATTGACTCCTACAGGTTTAGCATTAGATGATATTGTTGTTCTTTTGAATGAAGCTGGAGGTGGTACATGTTGCTATATTCCTCACGAGAGGAATACCGTGGCCACCATCTAGCTGCCTTTGTATTTTTGGTACTTTCGGCCTCATTTCATATTGAATGGGTTGATTGTACCTCATTTTCTTGTGGGGATATTAATTAGCATCTGTTTGGTAGAAATTAAAATCAAAATTTAGTAGATTTTGATAGAAGCTGATGAAATGTATGGTTCAAAAGTTGCTGCATCCCATAAAATGTGTGGTTAAAATTAATTGTTGACTTTGACTTGAAATTTTAATTAAAGCCAAACATGGGCTTAATGGAATACATATTTGCTCAGAATGTATTGATTCACAACATAATTTGTCATTCTCAAAGCAAGTTGACTCAACAACCCCTATTCTTCTTGGCCTACCTATGTATCCCCAAGTCCAACTCGACATAACTCTCTCCACCCCACACGTTCTTGGAGTAAAAATCAGGCCAGCATTATTTGACTAGTAGAAGCGGAAAAGTATTAGCGAACGACTTTCCTTCTCGTAAATAGCACACGCTTGAAATAAAACACTTCTTGATTCACACGCTCTCGCCTTGTCCGTACACACAGTCTGTAGCTATGATCCCAAAAGAACACTCGTTGTTTCATTCTCTCTGTGTTGTTTTTCCTATGTTTCTATATTAACATCAATCTTTCCCTAGGAGGCGACAGCATTAGAGTAAACCAATCTCTCTTTGGGAAACAGACAATCGTGTCTTCTGGTGGGACTTTTGAACTGGATTCTTCAAACCAGTACTTCTTCCAGTTATTATATTGGAATTTGGAACAAAAATATTAGTCCAATGACCATAGTTTGGGCAGCAAATAGGGAGACACCCATTTCAGACATGACCTCTGCAGAACTTGAGATTTTAGATGGGAATTTGGTGCTTATGGATGAGTCACAGTCTTCAATTTGGTCGATAATTATTTATCAGTCAAAGAATCACGTCGCAGTCTATGTAGAGATGAAAGTCAACAAAGACCAAATTGGTTCAATGCAAAGAAGTCAAATAAATGCTGAAACTCCTGTACCGAAACACTGTCTAAATGGCTGAAACTTTTAAGTTGAAGCGCTAAGTAAAAAATCAAAGAAGAAGATGAAACTCTTCACACGGAAGATCACCAATACGAATCTCCCTCCGGCCGAAGCCCTCAGTTTATCTAAAGTCCTTGAAGCTGAAGATGTCTCTTACAAAATTTGTAGGCAATCTTTAGGAATGGTTGATGTAACATTTATAATAAAGAATATCAGTGTGTCGGCCTAATGTATAGGACAACTGACCCGTTGTCAATGTATTTAATATATGATAGACTTAGTGATGTGAGGTTTCAGTCGAGGAGATGAGGTCAAATGGTTCTAATCCAACGATCACCAATCGGCCAGAACTCTATAAATAAGTGGTCTCTGTAAATTGTAAATGATGATCTTTTGAATATTGATTCTAATATACAAGAATACATTCAAGAAAAATACTCTCAATATATCATTTTGCTTGTTCTACATTTGTTAGTTTGATCTTAGGTTATTGGCACTATGTAGGTGATTGATTGTGAGTGAAATCATCTTAGTCACTATCGTTGGTGCACGAACATAAATATACAAGAATGCACTCAAGAAAAATACTCTCACTTTACCTTATGCTTGTTCTACATTTGTTAGTTTGATCTTAGGTTATTGACACTTTGTTAGTGATTATTTGTTAGTGCAATTATCTTAGTCACTATCGTATTTGCTCGAACATTTTTGTCTCGGACCGTAAAGTATCTCTCGCGTTCACGCGCTCCCCTTCTCCGTCCTGTTCTACTGTCAACACGCGTTAAAACTTGCTTAAGTTGGCGTGAGTGGGCCTGTCATCTGTTGTCCACGTCGGCGATACGAAAAATGGGGTCAACAGTATCCATTTTTCTAAGATCCTTCATCTTGAATGTGGAAGATAGAAATCTCTTTTGTTTCTTTTATTCCATTCATATGATTACTCAAAATCAACATATCGTCGACGTATAAGCAAATAAATATAACACAATTATCACGTAATTTGTAATACAAGCGTTTATCTACACCATTATATTTGAAACCAAATGAATTAATAGCTAATATTCCACTAACTTGCACACCTTATGTTCATTTTCGGGTAGAGCAAACTCTTCGAGTTGTTTCATATAAATCTCCTCATTGAGATCTCCATTTAAGAATACCGTCTTGACATCCATTTGATGAACATGTAAGTCATGTAGCTAATGCGAATAATATCCTAATTGGTGTTATTCTAGCTACCAATACATAAGTATCAAAATAATATATTCTCTCCTTTTGTCAGTAACCTTTAGCTACTAATCTAACTTCAAAGGTATTAAGAGAATCATCAACATTATATTTTCTCCTAAACACCCATTTATATCCAATAGGTTTGGATCTGGGTGGTAAGTCGACAAGTTCCCACGTATTATTCGACATAATTGAATCCATTTCATTTTTAATTGCATCTTTTCAAAAGATGCTATCATGGGAAGCCATATCTTCTCTATAAGTTTTAGGATTGATTTTTACTTGTAGAATAAAATGAATTGTTCTTACAATATTTTTCTCATTTCCCTCTACTAGGTAAAGTGAAATAAGTTGAGAATCAATTTCATCCAATTCTAAAGACTTCTCAATTTAAATTCTTTTACTTTTTTGAGGTTCACTAGATTCATTAACATTTTTAGAAGATATTTCATCTTCTTTCCACTAGAGTTTGAGATCTTTTTATGAGTTTCCCTCAATTCATTATTCGAAGATAGTAAATTCTCAAATAACTCAATGTCATTAAATTCAATTATCACATTGGTCTAAAAATTTAATAATTCATATGATTTTCTATTATTAGCATAACCAACAAAGGCACATTTGATGCATTTTGGACCCAATTTGATCCTATTAGGTTTTGTGTTCTTACAATATGCAAGACACATTCACACTTAAAAGTATCCAATGTTAGATATTCGTCATTTCCACAATTCATAACGAGAAACCTTAATAAATTAGAAGGAATCTTATTTAATATTCTATACACACCCCACAATGCTTAACATAACATGTATCATTTCAACTAAAGTTCTATATTTTTTTCAGCCAAATCATTTTGTTCGAATATCGTAGGTGTAGAACATTGATTTATTATATCTTGTTGTTCACAAAATAAATTAAAATCACTGGAAAAATATTCACATCCTCCATTACTTCTTAGAGTTTTTATTTTCTTACTTAAGTGATTTTCAACTTTATTTTTATATATTTTAAACATAATAAAAGCTCATGTTTATGTTTCATTAAATAAACATATGTATATATAGAGTGATCATTTATAAAGAAAATAAAATACTTATTTCCACATCTAGTTAACATATCATATAATTCACATATATTGCTATGAATTAATTCTAAATTATTAGAAGTTATATTTACACTGTAATAAGGCTTCTTAGTCATTTTAGATTTTATACATGTTTTACATTTAAAAAGCATCATTTTTCATTATATGATATTAAGTCACATTTTAACATTCTTTTCATGATATTCTTACCTATGTTACCTAATCTAGCATCCCATAAAGTAAATGAATCGATCAAATAAACACACTCAACTTTATTATTAATCAACTTGTCAACAGTACAAAGCTTAACATTTCCTTTACAAAAATAAGATTTTTCAACAAATTTTCATTTCGGAATAGTACAAGTTTACCGGACTCATAAACACTTTTTATTCCCGATTTTTCTTAAGAATTATCACTAATTAAGTTTATATTCATTTTAGGAACATGTAGTACATTTGTTAAAGTAATGATTTTCCCGAAAGTGAAGATAATTTCTACGTTTCCTTTTCCAACCACTTTGGAACGACTTTCGTTACCCATTTGAATATCTTGATCTCCATCCACTTAATAATAGGTCTTGAATAAAGACTTATTATATAATACATATACAGTTACACATGTATCATACCATCTTGATATAGTTCACTTTTCTTTCGAAGTTGTTTTACTTTCAATGTCGACATTCATTTGCATAATGTCATGGTTTCCCACATACAAACCAACTGCCCTTAGACTTCTTCTTAAACTTGTTAAAGTTTTTAGAAGACTTTCTTTTGTTGGATTTATTTGAAGGTTTGATCTTCTCCATAACATTGGCTTTTGAAGTGCGTTCATAAGAATTGTCATTCTTGTCTCTTGATATCGATTCTTCTTCAATTCGAAGATGTTTCTGCACTTGTTTCAAAGAGTAATTTATTATTTTATCAAGTTCCTGGGAGTTTTGTAATGATTGATCCCACTTGAAAAGTTTTCGGAATTTCAATTTTGACCACCTTCAACATGTTGATAAGAACTTGCAATTCATGCACTTGGGGAAGAAATGGAATGTTATCAAGGAATTTGAAGTCAAAATACCTTGTTATTTATGACTTATTTGTACCTTCTTTTTCTTCTTCTTCTTCATATTTATTTTCCAATGCATCCTAAATGTTTTTTTTGTGTCAAAGATGTGTTGGTGTAGAGATCATACAATCGGTCAGATAACATATTGAGATTATGATCGCAACATAAGAGTTTATCCTCTTGACGCTTTTGTATCTCCATTTTTATAACTTCGATATCGTCATCTGTTGGATCCACAAATGATGCCAATTCCGGATCAAGAATGTTGCTGTGACAAGAAACTTTAACTTGTTTTGCTACCTTGTAAAATTCGTCCCATCAAAACGGTCCAAATGAACGAGGTCTTGATTCATCAACTTAATCATACCATGGTAGTTCATTCTCCATTGCAGAATATCATTTGAGATTGTTGGAATAATGTTTTCACACAAAGGGGATGGAGAAGAGACAAATAACAAATAACAAGAAAATCGAAATAAAAGATGAAGGCTTAAATATGTAATCGTTGTCCTTAAACGATATTTGCCCCATTTCGGATTGAATTTGATGCTTGATGGGACTCTTGGCAAATGGTTTACAAGATTTATCAAATCTTGAAAAGGAATAAACACTTAAATACTAGTGAAATTTTTTCAAAACTTAATTGCACAAAACAGAACTTTGAATATGAGAAAAAATGTTTTGATTTTTCTTGTGGAATAAAATTTGGTCTTAAATAGTTTTTAATGTGTTTTGTATTGATCATTATTATCTATTTATTGATCTCAACCAATACTACACGAAATGGTGCCAAAACATATATAATCCATGCGTACGCATGGTTTGAGTCTGAAGAAACTGGTAAAATAGCCTATGCATAAGTGGGTAAAAAAACTCAAATTTCCCAATTTTATTTCACATTCTATTTTATTGATTTTGAACAATAATGCCAACAGTAATAGCACTCCAAGCTGGACTCATGTTTGCCCTAAAACATGGTTTCATGGTGGCGATAGTTGAGTGCGACGCTAGTTAGTGCAAGATGTACAACTGATGCTGATGCTTTATGGGTACCTACGGGCTTAGTATTAGATGATATTGTTGCTCTTTTGAACGAATCGTAAGATGATACATGTTACTATATTCCTCGCGAGAGGAATACAATAGCCCACTATCTAGCTTCCTTTGTAGTTTTGGGCCTTTTGGCCCCATTTCATACTGAATGGGTTCATTGTACCGAACTTTGTTGTGACGATATTTATTAATGAAATACTATTTTGTGCAAAATGTATTGATTTATAACATAATTAGACGTTCTCAAAGCAAGTTGACTAAATCACGATCCGTTGGCTTACCTATTGTCCGTAAGTCCAAGTTGTCCAACTCTCATTAATCTTTCTACCCCACAGGAACCTTCATGGAGTAAAAATCAGGCCAGCATCATTTGACTAGTCGAAAAGGAAAAGTATACGTGAATGACTTTTCTTCCGTAAATAGCATGCGCTTGACAAAACTCTCTCTCTCTCTCTCTCGTGCTGCACACATCTGCAGCTATGATCCCGATGAACACTTGTTGGGTTATTCTCTATGTGTTGTTTTTCCTATGTTTCTCTATAAACATCAATCTTTCTCAAGGAACTGACAGCATTACGGCAAACGAGCCTCTCTCTGGAAGCCAGACAATTGTCTCTTCTGGTAACATCTTTGAACTAGGATTCTTTGCACCAGGTACTTCTTCCAGTTATTATATTGGAATTTGGTACAAAAATGTTACTCCAATGACCATAGTTTGGGTAGCAAATAGGGAGACACCCATTTCAGACACGAATTCTGTAGAATTTAAGATTTTAGATGGGAATTTAGTGCTTATGGACGAGTCCCAGGTTTCAATTTGGTCCACAAATGTAAACTTGACAACCTCAAATTCTGTAGTGGCAACTCTAGGTGATAATGGAAATTTAGTTTTGAGATACGAGTCAGGACCTAGGACAAGTGAAGGATTTTGGCAAAGTTTTGACAATCCAACAGATACGTTGTTGCCAGGTAGCAGCCTTGCCTATGATAAACGTACAAAAACAAAGAAAGTCCTTATTTCTTGGAAAAACTCTGAGGATCCTGCACCTGGGCTTTTCTCTTTTGAATTAGATCCAAACGGGAGTCAGGTTATTATAAGATGGAATAGGACTGAATGGTACTGGACTAGTGGAGCTTGGAATGGGCTTTTTTTCAGTTTAATCCCTGAGATGAGGCTGAACAATATGTATAATCACAGTTATTTTGACAGCGTTAATGAGAGTTACTACACATACTCTCTTTATAATCCTTCCATTAAATCTCGATACGTGATGGATGTTTCCGGGCAAATTAGGCAGACATCGTGGAATACGAAGGAGTGGAATTTGTTTTGGTTTCAACCTCGTCAGCAATGTGATGTGTATGCTTATTGTGGGGCATTTGGTACCTGCAATCAGAATTCAAAGCACTTCTGTTATTGTTTGCCCGGATTTAAGCAAAGGTCGGAGAATGATTGGAATTTGAAGGATTATTCGGGTGGCTGTGAGAGAGAGATCACTTTGAACTGTACAAATGACAGGAAAGACAAGTTTCTGGCGAATAACCTTGTTAGATTACCCGCAAAATCACAATCACTAATGGCTGGGAGTGCTGGAGAATGTGAATCTATCTGCTTGAGTAATTGCTCTTGTACAGCTTATTCTTACAATGGCAATGCATGCTTGGTTTGGAATGGGGAATTAATGGATTTACAACAACCGACAGAAAATGATGGCAATGAAAAAACGATCTACATTAGACTTTCTGCCTCTGCATCTCAGTTTTTGAGCACCAAAAAAAGTAAAGGGGTTGTAATAGGCGCTGTTGTGGGTTCTGTTGCTGCTGTTATGGTTCTATTGACCATTGTCATGATATGCATACGTCGCAAGCGTATATCTAGAACTACAAAAGAAGCTGAGGGATCACTGGCAGCATTTGGGTACAAGGATGACTTGCAAATTGCAACCAAAAATTTTTCGGGTAAGTTGGGAGGAGATGACAACAGTGGTATCGGTGTTCCTTTCTGCAGTTGGGAAAGTATAATAGCTGCTACCAAGAACTTCTCAGAAGCACATAAACTTGGACGCGGGGGATTTGGTCCTGTTTACAAGGTTTAACTATTGTTTTATCCATAATCGTTTGCTATAACAAAGTTTGTGCTTCCTTATGTATTGATTCTAGTTCACAACTCTTACAGGGAATGTTTCCTGAAGGGCAAGAAATTGCAGTGAAAAGGTTGTCAAGCTGTTCTTTGCAAGGCAATAACGAATTTCAGAACGAAATTGTATTGATCGCAAAGCTTCAACACCGAAACCTTGTTCGCCTTTTGGGCTACTGCATGTAGGAGAATGAAAAGATCTTACTATATGAATACATGCCCAACAAAAGTTTGGATGCCTTTATATTTGGTTAGTTAATGGGAAAATGATATGTTTTATATTGCAATTTTCATTTTAATCAATAATAATTTTTTCACAAATACTAGATAAAAAACTATGCATGTTGTTGGATGGGAAGAAGCGGTTTGACATCATCTTGGGGATAGCAAGAGGGGTTCTTTATCTTCATCAAGATTCAAGGTTGAGGATCATTCATAGAGATTTGAAAACAAGCAACATTCTCTTAGACGAAGAGATGAACCCCAAAATTTCCGACTTCGGTTTGGCAAGAATAGTCGAGGGCAAAGGAACTGAAGCAAGCACCAACAAAGTCATAGGAACCTAGTAAGTGGCAATTAAAAGATCTTATCCTTATAATCTCCAGATTTTGGTCATTCAGTTCTTGGCTCCTGTGTGCCAACTGCCAAGTGCAATAATATACAATGACAAATTTCTATTAAGTTATGCATATATATATAGAGACCTAACATACACAAGATCATATTGTGTCTATATCTATGTACATACTAAGTTGTAGTTATCTTGATTCAGTGGTTATATGTCTCCTGAGTACGCATCGGATGGATTATTCTCAATAAAATCAGATGTATTTAGTTTTGGAGTTGTTGTACTCGAGATAGTCACTGGAAAGAGAAACACGGGATTTTACCAATCTACAGAAGACTTGAATCTCTTGGGTTATGTAAGTAGCTAAATTCCTCCATTTATATGCAACATGTTAGCCAGTTCAGTCTAAAATATTTTAAAACTATTCGCACAGGTCTGGAGATTGTGGAGTGAAAACAAGGCATTGGATATAGTGGACCCAATACTGCTTGAATATTGTGAGAAATCTGAAGTTATAAAGTGCATAAATGTTGGGCTGTTGTGTGTAGAGGAAGACCCCGGTAATCGCCCCACCATGTCGAATGTAGTTTTCATGCTTAGTGGAGAAATTGCAGTTCTTCCAGTTCCTAATCAACCAGCTTTTGTAATGAGAAAACGCTCATCCTATAATCAACCGGGTTCGTTCTCCAACAATGAGTTGACGGTATCTATGCCACAAGGGCGTTGAGGATTTTTTTCTTATCTCCTTCCACTCGTTTTATGCTCAACAAGAACCTCGGCCAACTTGTTTTATTAACAAGAAGTCCAGATATGCAAGTTTCCTCTCATTTCTAGTTGTTTGTACAATTTTTCCTCGTGGAAGATTAGCCAAGGAATTGTTGTGCCGAAGGGTTGAATAGACATCTAATTAATGATGTCTAACGTCGTGTAATTACATTTTTATTTTCTTCTATGCATCACCCCAGAGAAAAAAAAAAGTTGTCTTTTCTTGGCTCCACCTCTCTAATTCTTGACTTTATAGACGCATCCAAACAACAAAGCAATGGTTCTCTCATTCTCCTCTCCTCCATTCCCTTCAGATCGGTGGCTGGCCACACACACAAAACAAAGATCTGTCTTCTCTCCTATCTGGTGATAGTGGGTCGCAAAGGAGAGGGGTTTGAGAGTGGTCGAGACTCACCAGCTTGGATATCACAAAAATTCAAAGTTTTCAAGTTAAATTAAGCATGTTCTCAATGTGCATTTATCGCACTGGATATCACCCTCTTAAGAATTTTACAATCGATAATATTAGAAAAATATTACGGTGGATTGAGATGATTGTAATCTTGTTACAAATCTAACAATGCACTTTAATATCATATCCGGTCTAAATTCACTTCTCCACTACAATACATTATTTGGATGGTTTATATGTATGGTTAATTTGTAGGAAAATGTTATGAAAAAAAACGTGAAAAATAATTTATTTTGGAGATTGTGGTTAAAAATGACTGAAGAAAAGTGATTTTGAAAATATTACTTCCAAATATCACTCAGTTTTGATACACGCTATTTGTCACTGTAGACATGCACCCTTCGTATATTGAATTTGGTAAATATTAGATACGAAAATTGCATTCATGTTAGACAAAAATAAGTAAAATTAAAAATCATGTTCGATAAGAAGAATATTATGAGTATTTTTGGTTTTAAAAAGAAAAACATTAGATTATAAGTTGTGGATTTTGAAGGAGGTGTACAATATAAGTGAATAGTAGTTACGGATTCTATGAAATTTAGGAGTGAGCATGTAATGGTTTAATCTGGATATTTCAAGAATTGGAAGTATCAATTAAATTTTAGTATTTTGTTAGTGGAATCCAATTTCATGTAATTACTGGAATTGAACCATAATCGGAATTGTTCCGGTTCATATTAGTTTCTATCATAACAATTTCGAAATAAAAAAGTAAGAAAACAATTACGGAGGTATAGTTCAACTTAATTTTACATAAACTATAAATAGTTTTATCAAACTTCGCACGCTTCTCCTTTAAAAATTAGGATACTCAATTTTTTCAATAACTTCATCAATTGTTCTGATTGCTTGCTTTATTTTTATAATTATTATTTTTAAATAATAAATACGACAGAGTTATTAACAACAAAATCTAGCGAAGGATAATAGTTTGATGCGAATATTTTAAAAATCGAAATCATTCTTTATACTTCGAATATTTTATAAATGGAACCATTCAATTACGTGTAAATTTTTAAATTGGTGATTCCACTCCAGCATGTTCTATTTCGCTCATAATGTTAATCCCTATTGATACTTGTTAATAAAAAATATATTTGGCCAACTTAAATTATAAATTAAACTTAGCCAAACATGCCCTATCATTTTCTTATTTTCATTTGCTATGGGCCATCATATATTTTATTAATTTACTTAAAACCTAATTTTATCTCAATGAAACATGGCTTAAACTCAGTCACGAGTTTAGAGTGTGTTTGTCTCCCTTTATTGGAAGAAAAATGGAGTAATGAATAATATTTTTTGAAGAATATGTGGTTAAAATTTAAAGTAACTTTATAGGTTTATGTGTAGAATATTTTATTGGGTGAATGTATGGTGGAGAATCTTACTGTAACAAATAATGTTTTAGATTAATGGTAGACAAACAGGACTTAATTCTGTTGATTTTTTTTTTTTTTTCTCCATTTACGTAGTACGGTCAGGCCCCGCCTCATTTGACTAGTTGCCGCGGAAAAGTAATTCATTTTAATTTTCTAACCTGTATAGCATTACAAACGACAAATGACCGAAATGCCCACAGATGTATTAGAAAAGAATTATCTGTTCATTAATTACATTCCTCAATGCACCTATTTGACTAAAGAGGATTTTTATAAGTTAACAAAAACTAATACTATTTAACATTAACTTCTAATATGTATAGAATAATTAGATTGTCTACAATCAACTTTCCAGTTCTTAAAATCCCTTCTTAATTTGAGTATAATTGGACAGTGAAGTTATTTTTCTCAACAATTCTTAATTATCAAGTTTAAAGAGCACGGAGAATATGAGAAGATTGACTAATGAATTCATGCTTAGTAAATAGTCGAATCTCAGGGTGGGTGAATTATTTCCAAACAACAAAAAAGTTTATGATGCTGAATTGGACGCCCGATAGATGAAAAAAATGAAAAATACTTTTTAATCTATTTTTACTCATTCAAATCTTAGTCATCTAAAATTCCATTCCAACTTTGCTCTTACGACTATTGTTTTTGTAATAAAAATAGTCTAGGAATTCAATGTTAATCAATATCATTAATCGATAAAGAAGAATGTATTGTTATCTAGCATGAAGAATCTTGTTTAAGAATTTGCATTTTTCAAGATAAAATTCTCTTAAAACTACAAAAAATTGATTTCATTTTGTGGTGAATTTCATTGTCTAAGTTGATATTTTTGATGATGGTTGAAGATGACTGTGATTTTGATCGTTTAACTGTTGCAAAATAATGTTTTGGTTCAAATTAACTAATTAGCGTAGAATTATTTTGTTTGGTCAGCTGTCATTTCTGAGGGCACAATGGTAATTCAATGTGAACGAGTTGACTTGACTCGAAGCAGAAAAATCTTTGTTCCGCTTCTTCGGTCACGAATTTTGCTGCATCTTGTTCACTTCGCGGAACCATTTTCAAAGAAAACAAAGATTTGCCCATTCTCTCGATCTCTCTAACCCATCTTCTTGAAGCCATGATTTCAAAAAACAGTTCTTGCTCGGTAACCTGTGTGTTGTTTTTCCTATGTTTCTCTACAAGCCTTAATCTCTCCGAAGGAGCTGATAGCATCACAGCAAACCAATCTTTGTCTGTAAACCAGACAATTATCTCTGCTGGAGAGACCTTTGAACTGGGATTCTTCAGACCAGGTAATTCTTCAAGGTATTATGTTGGAACATGGTACAAAAATGTTAGTCTAAGGACTATGGTTTGGGTAGCAAATAGGGAGACTCCCATTTCAGACGTTAATTCTGCAGAACTGAAAATTTTAGATGGGAATTTGGTGCTTATGGAAAAAGCCCACGTTCCGGTTTGGTCCACGAATATAAACTCAACAACCTCAAATTCGGTAGTGGCAACTCTAGGTGATGATGGGAATTTAGTTTTGAGAGATGGGTCGAAACCTAGGACAAGTGAAGGATTTTGGCAAAGTTTTGATAATCCAGCAGATACATGGTTGCCTGGTGGCAAAATTTCTTATGACAAACGTACGAAAACAAAGCAGCTCCTTATATCTTGGAGAAATTCTGAGGATCCTGCACCTGGGCTTTTCTCCCTTGAACTAGATCCTAATGGGAGACAGTATATTATAAGATGGAATAGGACTGAACAGTACTGGACTAGTGGAGCTTGGAATGGGCATATATTCAGTTTAGTGCCCGAAATGAGGCTGAATTATATTTATAATTTTAGTTATGAAGATAAGGAAAATGAGAGTTATTTCACATATTCGCTTTATGATCCTTCCATTATATCTCGATTTGTGATGGATGTTTCCGGGCAAATTAAGCAATTTTCGTGGTCGGAGGATATGAAGGAGTGGAATTTGTTTTGGTCTCAACCGAGACAGCAATGTGAGGTGTATGCTTATTGTGGGGCATATGGTAGCTGCAATCAGAATTCATTGCCCTTCTGTTCTTGTTTGCCTGGATTTAAGGAAAAGTTGGAGAATGATTGGAATTTGAAGGATTATTCAGGTGGCTGTGAAAGAGAGATCAATTTGCTGCAGTGTGAGAATGGTAGTACTTCTACGGGGAGGAAAGACAAGTTTTTGCCAAATCCTCAAGTTAGGCTACCTAAAAATTCTCAATTGATGATGGCGAGGAGTGCTGGAGAATGTGAATCTGTCTGCTTGAATAATTGCTCTTGTACAGCTTATTCTTACGATGGCAATTGCATGGTTTGGAATGGGGAAATAATGAATTTGCAACAACTCTCGGAAAATGATGGCAGTGGGAGAACTATCTATATTCGACTTGCTGCCTCTGCTCCTCAGTTTTCGACCAACAAAAAGAATAAAGGGGTTGTCATGGGCGCTGTTGTGGGTTCTGTTGCTGCTGTTATGGTGCTCTTGGCATTTGTTGGGGTCATGATCTGGAGACATCGAAGGCGTAGAGTTGGAGCTACAAAAGCCGTTGAGGGTTCAATGGTAGCATTCGGGTACAAGGACTTGCAAGTTGCAACCAAAAATTTCTCAGATAAGTTGGGAGGAGGAGGTTTTGGTTCTGTTTTCAAAGGGACATTGCCTGATTCAACTGTCATAGCTGTCAAGAAGCTTGAGAGCATCAGCCAAGGAGAGAAGCAATTTCGGACTGAAGTAAGCACTATTGGGACGATTCAGCATGTTAATCTTGTCCGGCTGCATGGATTTTGTTCTGAAGGTGATAGGAAGTTATTGGTTTATGAATACATGGAAAATGGCTCCTTGGATTCACAGCTTTTCAATATCAAGGAGTCAAAGATTTTGGACTGGAATACAAGGTACCAAATTATGTTGGGAATAGCTAGAGGTTTGAGCTATCTCCACGAGAAGTGCCGGGACTGCATTATTCACTGTGACATAAAGCCAGAAAACATTCTTTTAGATGCTGAATTCTATCCCAAAGTCGCAGACTTTGGTTTGGCAAAGCTGGTGGGGCGCGATTTCAGTCGGGTTCTGACAACCTTAAGAGGAACAAGAGGTTACCTTGCACCGGAATGGATATCCGGAGTAGCAATAACAGCCAAAGCCGATGTTTACAGCTTTGGCATGATGCTTTTTGAATTCATATCTGGGAGGCGAAACTCTGAGCAATCTGAAGATGGGATGGTTAAATTCTTCCCATCTTTTGCTGCAAGTTTGATAGCAGAGGGTGGCGACATTCTTGGTCTATTAGACCCTGCATTAGATAGAAACGCTGATGCAGAAGAGGTATCGAAAATATGTAAAGTTGCTAGTTGGTGCATACAAGATGAGGAAAATATTAGGCCATCAATGGGCCATGTCGTTCAGATTCTTGAAGGCGTCATGGATGTGAACTTGCCTCCAATCCCACGATCTCTTAAATTGTACGTCGAAAGTCAGGAACAGATAGTGTTCTTCACCGATTCCTCCTCGGGCCATAGTTCTCAAACGAACAGCAACGCTTCACGGACTTCCTCTCAATCCAAGAGAACCACATCAACAAATTAGCGCATTGAGATTGAAATAATTATAATTGTTATACGTATATTATTCCTCTGATTGGATAACTACAAAATTTAAATAATCTGTTTTGCGTATTAGATTGGCGTATATTCAACCTCAGTTGTATTAATCGATTTTTGTTGAGAATTAGAAATCCTAATTTTATATTACCAAAAACAATACTGAGATTTTTAGGTCTCCACGTAGAAATCATGCGGATGTATGGATTAATTGAAATACATTTACAAGTTGAAGAGGGACGTGAGAGCCTTACATCCAAAATTATGTCAAAGGTGGAGAGAAGAAAACTTGGAAGCATAAACATACGTACATAATTGTCGGACGAGAATGAAGACAAACGTAAAGCCGTGGTTCTATCCTGAAAACGTCACACCTTGAAATTGATTTAACTTTAATTATTACATAATAATTGGTTTTAAACCTAACCATAACACTTTTAATCCCTACGACCAACATACTCAAGGTACATTTTCCTCGAGTTTTCATCGTTATGTACAATACCGGTTGAATATTTAATTTTTTTCTATATAATATTATAGTTAGTCACACGGTACTATGAAAAGAAAATGTATTTAAGTAGAAAACAAATCATGTAGCTTCTACTTAATAATAAAATGGGAAATTGGATTTAGTGGAATAAAATTGGTCAAAAAGAATTTTCTTTATTTCAAAAGTAATTACACGGTGACTTTTAACTTTCATTCAGAAATTCGAATAAGGTAAAAAATTTCGATGTTCATGGAACATACAACGACATCATGTGGCATTAAGTGTTGAAATAAACACTCTTTTAGATAAAATTGAAACATGGTACAACAAATAGTAAGTCGAAATATAATGCTGGAAATTTGTATCGAGGGATTTACTTTTGTCAATTTTACCGTGAGAAAGACAAAAATAACCCTATTCACCATTTGTCAATTAGCTTCACGTGATACCCCTACATTAAAAATCGCAGGAACAAAAGGGCAGGGGAGCCACATGACATGCAACAAAACAACAAACAAATCCCAAATTCCTAAACAACTTATTCCTCTAAACAAAGATGAGCAAGAATATTAAAAGGAAACTAGGAATAGAAAATGTAAGAAATTGTGAAAGCCACAACGTCGAGGGGGACGATGAGGAGGAATCGTTCTTCTCCAACTGAAGGGAATCAACGGCTAACGGCATATTTTCTCGGTCGAGACTGCACTTGGACTCCTGTGAAGGATCCGCACCGTACATGATGGCCCGTAATACAGCGGATACAGTGGGTATGTGTGCCGTCTTGTTACGAGACAGCAGCCATGTCAAGCCCATGAGCTGGCAGTCTCTGTTCAACATCTTGCTTGCTCGATCATCCTTTTCGCACTCAATTTCTTTTCTTCCACTTTCACCATCGCCTTTCAACTGCAAAGTAATCATTGAAAAGGGGTAAATTAGACTTTTCATATATTAAGAGAAACAAATTTCTATGTTTCCATTAATCTCTGAGCATAATTAAAAGTTTTTCATGAGTAAGTTTTTAAAAAAAAATTCTTTTCACTAATAGAAGTTTGTAAATAACTATTAAAATAAGCATCTTTCCTTTATTAGTACAATTTTAACACTAATAAAAATTACTTAAAGACTGTAATTGAAGCATATTTAAAAATAAAATTAGTATAAACTAGTTTCAACTTCAACGAAATCTTCTTAAAATATTATCAAATAAAATTTGGAGAATTGAGATTACGGGATTGACCTTTTGCAGAGCACCAAGGCACTTTGAACAACCGGCATTTGAAGAATTCCGGCAATTGTGCTCCAAATTCCTCACAGCCGCGGAGGGAGTGGCGTTTATGTGATTCTCAGTAATATTAAACGCCGCCGGACAGCTGAGGGAGGTGAGCTGGTGGAGCCGGATGCCACAGAAGCACAAGACGGCGTCGCAAGATGCATTGGGCTGGGGAATATGGATGTTGCGGCTCTGTAGGGAGTCCTGCAGCGAATCTACGCACTTCTCTGAGTCATCAGGAATCATTGGCATGTCGTTGGAAATCGTTGACGGCGGTGTATGTGTCAACTGTAGAGCCGACCTGGCGTGCGCAGCGAAGAGCCACGCAGCCAGCACCGGGCAGCACCTGCTCCGGTCCAGCTTGCTGCCGCAGGCTGCGTTAACGCCGCCAAACAGTTCGGCCGACAGGTCCAGCCGGCATGTCTGAGGCTCCGTCTGGACCGGGAAAGCGGGTACTGTAGTCGAACTATTGAGATAATCACCCGGTTTTGGTTGCGCCGGTTCAGAAAGCAAGCCATTAATATTTAATGATGAAATGATGATAGGTAGAAGTATGAACTGTGTGAAAAAAATTGATACTTTTCTCATTGGAGTTTCATTCAAACAGACTCTTTTAGGGTTTGTGGAGGACTTTTTGTTTCTTCCTAATTAATGTGGAAGCTATGAAGGAAGGTTGATTTTTAACCAAAATTAAGGAAAGCGAAAAGAAAGTTGTATGCAACTTTCACTTGGAAAGAAGATGCCAAAAAGGGATAAATTATTGGAGGTTACCCAACTTTTAAAGTCTCAATCAAGTCACAAAACTTTAATATTTTCAAATTCAGTATCTTCTTTTGACGTCTTTAAAGCAATCAACGGAGTTTGCCTTGCTTTAGTTTGCTTTGCTTTAACGAAGTTTGCTCGTGCAGATATGAAAGAGTAAAGCAAACAATCTTATTCGTGCTTAGCATCAATTTAGATGTTCATTTTGTTTTCTTAAATAGGTGGACATCTTAAATGAAAATATACGAGTCATATTTAAGACATTCAATCATAGACTAATGATAAGAACCAATATGATTGAATAGCATTACTCAACATTACAAGGATATGTAATGCCACATGGGACGAAGTTCAACAAGTAGTAGGTAGCGTGTCGTTCTTTTTGATATTGACATCCACACGCTCAAATTCCATTGATTACATGAACAACATCTAAAGTTACTCTAGGTATTACATGTTGATCTTCCCCAAGAGCTCACATCGACGGGAAGGTTTGACACCAATGGCGACTCCCTTGAAATTATATAACCATTGCCGATCTTTTTCTATGAAATCCCTCTATGTCGAGATATGTTATTGGTCTCTCCAGGAAAATTGATATCTCCAAAAAAGATGGTGAATGGATTTATAATAATACTAAAATTTAGTAACTTAATTGAAACTTTTTTTAAAGTTGAGTGACTCGATCGAAACTCTGCATGAAGTTGGGGGAACTTTTATCAAATTTACCCCAGCAAAAATGGAAATGTGCTTGTATTGTTGGCGTGGGGGTGGGGGGTGGTGGAGTCAAGTAGGGTGTAGAGGGGTTCAGAAGAAAGGAGTTGGAGGGATCTATCTCGATTTTGATGCGTAGGGGTCCTCGTTGACCAAATATATATATTTTTGGGGGTAATTATTGAATTATGGGTTTTTAACGGGGTGTTTACCTAAACTTTAAAAGTACATTATTTGAGATTATAAATTGTTGAGTACAATGAAATTTGTGATTAATGATGAATAAAAATTGTGAATACAATTAAATATAGTTAAAAATAAATTTGATTAGTTGGAAATCTAATTTTTTTTACTAAACAAAGGAGTAATGGGTAGCAATGCGTGGTAGCCAAACTATGAAGTAGGCGAGACATGTGCATAAAAAAAATATAAAATGACGTTTTCTTATTTTAAATTTTAATTAATTAAAAAATTATTTAATAATTAAAGATAATGCATATTAAACATCTAAAATAGAATTATAAAAAATTTATACATTTTTTTCAAAAGTTTTCAACAAAAAGATAAATTTCAAATATAAATCAACTTTTAAGTTTTAACTTAAAATTTTTTTTAAAAATATATATATAGGAGCATAATCGCGCCTAGACGCATTAGCAGTCAACTGCCATCGTTGACCGCTAAATAAGGCGCCAAGCTATTTTGGCATTTTCGTCGCTCATAGGCGATGCTAATGCGTTGCCTAGGCACGCCTTTTAATACAGGATTATACGTAATGTAAAGGCATTTCATATAAATAATTTTCTTTAGGATCGAAAGTCAAACTAATTAAGCTACTTATTTTATCCACAAAGTAAGACTTACTTCTAAAGTAAGTATTTTTAGTACTTGAAAGTAAAAAATATTTACCCAACTTGTAGTGGGGTAGTGAGGGGTCGGGGGTATGGTGGAGTACAGCCAAACTATAAGGGCAAGAGATTCAAGGAATCTGAGAGAGACAAAAGTGAAAGCAGAAGGCTGTCTGATAATTTGGCAGTTCTTTCGCTTGAACCTGCCCAGAAAGTAGAACACGATGGACATCAAGATCACGATCTACACTTTTCTTAGCTACATGTAGTGCAACACAAAGCTGTCACACAAACAAAGAAATAAGCCAGTGAGAAAATGTATTCAGCAGTAACAAAATATTCATCATCCATGACAGATGAAAAGAAAAGTGAAAATAAAATGCTTATAATCTAGAAAATAATAATTAACAATAGCTTATAATCAAGAATCTAACAGATGTATAGTGATATGTGATAAGCAAACGGAGACCCTCATCAAACACCTGACTAATAAAAAGGCCATGTTAAACATTCTTATCGCTGATAGTACCAAAACAAAACCTGACAACAGTATATTCTCTATATCAGGCTTTAGAATATGAAAATTCTAATAAAAATGCCAAACCTACAAAATTTACCTTTTCTAAAATATTAGGCTCGGTTGCATTTGCATGCTCAAGCAGGCAACAGAGACCAACTGCAAAGAACCAACTATAGCCTAAAATAATTTATATTCTCTTGCGAATAAATGATATGACAGATAGAATAATGATATTCTTAATCAACTGATTACAAGTTGGTGGCTCAGTACATCCTTATCAAAATGCACATGAGAGCCTGTCAATTTTTGTTTTCCCCTTGGGAGAAGAACATTTTATCCCTGTACTTCCAAAATACTTGTCATGTTCATTTTCACCACAAACTCACTCGGTGTTAAAGGATAAAATTCCACATCGAATAAAGATGAAAATATAGACCAATTTATAAGAGTTTTGGCTACTACTCTTAATAAAGTTGACCTTTATGATGAAACCCAAATCTTAACTTGGTATTAGACCCTGTTAAACTCCAACAAGCAATTCGATTAGATTAAAACTCAAAAAAATTGAGCACATGGATTTCAAGATTGATCCGCTCAAATGAACCACCATCTTACGAGGTCATGTTAAAGGATAAAATCCCACATCGAATAAAGATCAAAACATAGACCAATTTGTAAAAGTTTATGCTACTCCTATTAATAAGATTGACCTTTTATGATGGAACCCCAAATCTTAACACTGAGAACTTTTTTTTCCTGAATCCAAAACAAATGCTTCAAAATTCACTTATATTCATATATGAAATATGGAAAAATCAAAAATGGAGGATACATGCCTATATTGATCAGGATCTGCATTCAAAGCTTCAATGTAAGCTTTAAAAGAAGTGTCTCGATCTTCATCACTTGGGTACCCCTCCACAAGTTGATCATATTGATAGAACAAGAAGTTAGCAGGTTTATTATTAGAGAGTTTTGTTCTTTCCTTGATTGTAATCCTATTATAATTATCTCATTATTTAGTTGATTCAATTTCCCATTGTATAGACCAGATTAGTGGTATTGATTTAACTAGATTAGTGGGATTGATTTCCTTTACCTATATATATACTTGAAATCATCTGTATCAATAATAATGCAATATCAATCAAATCTCTTTATGGTATCAGAACTCTCTCTGTCTTGAATAGAGTTTGATCCTTTGGCCCACCCTAGCTATGTTCTCTCTTCTTATTGCAACAATGGAGAACTCCCAAGCTACTGTCACAACACCACTAGCCTCAGCAACAACTTCTGAGCCGATGATTGCTTCAACACTTACAATCACTATGGCTGAAGGTAATATGTCTTCTGCTAATGGAAACCTAATATCTCTGATTCCATTCAAGCTTGCAAAGAATATTGGAAATTATTCATCATGAAAGTCCGAAATGACCAATCTTCTCTTTGGTTATGAACTCCTTGGGTTTGTTGATGGAACTTATTCTTGCCCACAAAAAATCGACCCTGGATATCTTATCTAGACCCGTCAGGATCGTCTTATGCTCCTTGGAATTTAGGCCATTCTTAATAGCACAGTCAGCCCAATGATAAATGTTAAAAATGTCATACAACTTGGCAACAGAAATGATGGAGATCAAAGGAGCCATTAGGAGATCAGAAAATCTTGAAGTGATAAGATTGTCAAATTCAAATCAAAGGATAAATATAAAGTTGTTAATTTATTATTTGATAGTTTTTATCTATTTTTAAAATAAACACTAGCTATAGAAAGTTGTTGAGCTTATTTTATTATAAATAAGAATAAATGTATGCTAGATTATCATAACTTATGGTCATCGGTCAATATTGTTATAATCAAGTCTTTTATTCATTTTTAAAGTTCTTTTCATATTTTCTTCTTGGTATCAAAGTCATTGTGAGCATTCTGCACGCCACAAGTCTTCTTTTTCGCTATTACTTTGCTGTTCATAAATATTGACAACTTCTTTATACTCATCTCTAATTAATTCTCGTCAATCAAATACATCCCACCAAATCCAAACAAAACAGAAATAGAAAATTTCATACCAAAATTGACAAATGAGTTCAAAAACAGGTTGATCATTTCTCAAATGAAGACATTGTCCCTACCAAATACATCACATCAAATCCAAACAATACATAAACAAAAAGGAAATTCACACCAAAATTAACAAATGAACTCATTACCTGGTGAAATTCCTCTCATTCATGGTTGGATTATAACAATAGGTTTAGACGCAATCCATGCAGTATGGGAAGCACTTGAAATGCTTATATATACATGTGACATATCTTTGCAAGAATGAAAATAAAAATCATAGCTCATTTTTTCGAACCAAACTGTGCCTTCAGCCCCAACATAGTTTGCTGGAGGATGTTAGAAACGTTAAACAACTTTGCAATAGAAATGATAAAGATCAAAGTAGCGATAAGGAGACCATAAAATCTTGGAGTGATAAGATTGTCAAATTCAAATCAAAAGATAAATATAAAGTTGTTAATTTGTTATTTGATAGTTGTTATCTCTTTTTTGAATAAACATTAGTTATAGAAAGTTGTTGAGCTAATTTTATTATATAGGAATAAATGTGTGCTAGGTGCTCATGAGTTGGTCATCAGTCAATAATATTATAATCAAATTTTTAATTCATTTTAAAGTTTTTTTTTTCATTTTTTCTTCTATAAACACTTGTACCACTTTTGCATATGCTTGGAACAAATTGGAAACAAGTTTTGCGTACCACTTTTGCATATGGTTGGAACAAATTGGAAACAAGTTTTGCTAATCATTCCAACACTAGGATGCTTTCTATTATGTCGTCTCTTATGTCAAACAAGAAGGAAGGAAAGACAATGGCTGCATAGATGAGCAAGGTGAAAAGCATTGTTGATGATCTAGCACTCATTGGTCACCCTCTTAATGATGCTTAAATCATGCCCTATACCTTGAATGGATTTGTTGACAAATTTAAAAAAAATTGATGGCAGTTGTAACGCCCCAAAATCTTTTTTTTTTTTTTAATAGATTTGAAGTGTTACCAAAAATTTTCCTTATCTTGTGATTTGATCGATAAATCGATAATGTCAAACCAACAATTTACATACTACGACTTCAAACCATAAATTTAAAATTTAACATAAAATGTAAATTTCTCACACACTAAAAAAAAAATACTAAGATAATGTGCACGAATCTTAACATAAAGATGTTTTTCAAATAAAAGTTTGAAATTATTATTTCTAAAAATTTTACTTAGCGATCCCATAAACATCACTCGATCAATTTTCCACGCATCCACACGACCCGTTCTAATCCGAAAAGTTATTGTAAAAGTGAGTATTTTGAAAATACTCAGTAAAAAATACGTGCATATTCTTATTTAACATGATATAAATATAAAATGACATACCGACTTTTCTTAGATTTAGAGCAAACTCGTCGCGATATCCAATAGCTCAAAGAATTTCTTAAGAATTTCTATATCCCGTAGGATTTACATATTTGACCAAATAGCTTATCCCGAAGGATTTAACATAAAAATCG
>CAIGRB010133359.1:57716-69610 GCA_903798255.1 Fraxinus quadrangulata
TTTTTTTTAACATCTGAAATACTTAAATATACGACCCAAAACTTACAATAAATTCTAAAAAATTATACATTAGCAAAACAAATCATTTATGCAAATAAGTGGGTCAAGTTTATCATTTCAACCTTTTGACTTTAGTGTGACGACCAATCTAAACATGGACTAATTATTTGCTAAAAGCTCAACCTTAAATTTAGCCCATAGGAAAATAAAATAAAAATTCGGAGTGTTACAGCAGTGGTTCATGTACACCTATTACCTTTGAAGACCTCAATGATAAATCGCTTGATGATGAACTAATTTGCAACTGTGGAGAGCAAATGAAGAAGTACAAGTCACACCAAAGCTAATACAAACATGCTGTGGTGGTCGAAGAGAGTCTCGTGTTGGTCAAGGAGGCCATCGTTGTGGCTACAACAATAACACGCATGGTTCTATATCAATTTCTATGGACATAACTCTTAGCCTAACCATATGCAAACCAATCGACGTTAGCCTTCTTATGGACGAGGCACGGGTTCTTCAAATCTTCAATCATATTCACCTTCATGGAATCCAAATCTTTATCAGAGGAACGAAAGCCAACCTCTCATTGTTTGTCAATTGTGTAATAAATCAAGACATAGTGCAAAGACTTGTCGTTCTCATGGACAACCTTCCTCTCATTCTTCTCAGTCCCAAGCAAATCTTACCCAAAGGGGAATCAAGTCATTCCAATAACAATTGGGTCCTTGACTCGGGTGCCACACATCATATTACTTCTGATCTTCAGAATCTCTCTATGTTAGAAATGAGGATGTTGTAGTCGGTAATGGTAATGGTAATGGCATCTCCATCTCTCACATTGGTTCTTGTTCACTTGATTTCCCTGCCACATCATTTACATTAGATAATGTTTTGTGTGCATCCTTAATAAAAAAAAAAAAGAACCTAATATCTGTTTTCGAATTCTGTAAACAAAATAATACTTCAATTGAGTTTTCCCCTAACTATTTTCTTGTGAAGCATTTGAATATGGGGGCATCTAGCATCTTACATCTCCACCCTATACACCTAAACATGTTGGTTCAATTGAACGCAAACATCATCATATTGTGGAAACTAGCCTCATGCTTCTCCACAATGCTGCTATCTCTCTTCGCTTTTGATCACATGCCTTTTAAAGTGCAATTTATCTAATTAACAAAATGCCAACACCTGTTCTCAATCATGATACAAGTTATCACAAATTATTTGGCCATAGACCCAAATACACATCCTTCCGAGTTTTTAGTTGTCTTTGTTATCCTTGGCTTCACCCATATAACACCCATATACTCGAACCTCACTCACGACCATGCGTATATCGCGATTTTTCCCTTCCTCACCATTACTTTTTCTGTTTTGATCCTCATTCAAATTGCCTCTTTGTATCTAGACACATTGTCTTTGAAAAAATATTTCCCTACAAAACGGGCTCATACTCTAATTTATGTATATCTTCCCAAATATTTTCAAAGTACCTATCAATTTTTACTGACAAGAATTTGGACCAAGTCATATTTCCCTCCAAAGATGCCCTTGACTCTGTCGTCTTAACCACTTCCTCACCACACTTGCTCCCAAAAATTCCTTCTACATGTCCACTTCCTGCTCAACGAGATGTTTTTGAATTTTGTCTTCTCCAAAGGTTGTTTCTCGACACTCTCCAACATAGGTAAGTAGCTTTTCCTCTTCATCTAACACATGTGCAGACTTATCTACACCATGCCACGACATCAACCAAACTATCCAGTAAACTGAAACTGGTCATTTTCCCTCCTCTCAACCAGCTAAACCATCTCGTATGGTCAACCCATGCCCAAAATAGCATCTACAAACCAAAAACCCCTTCTCTCTAAACACTATTATATTATCTCCCCAATCCCCAAATAGAACCTCCATCCTACACCTTAGAAAATAAACACTTTTATTAGCATGATGCCATAAGAGATGAATTTCTTGCTCTTCAGAAAAAATAAAACTTGGTCCCTTGTTCCATTCTCTTCCATACAAAATATTGTCAGGTGCAAATGGGTTTATAGAATTAAAAGAAATCTGAATGGCTCTGTTGCTTGTTAAGGCCCGTTTTGTGGCAAAAGGTGTCTCATCAACAACCCAGAATTGATTTTACAGAAACTTTTAGCCCAATTGTAAAACCAGCCACCATTCGCCTTGTTCTCACTATTGTCGTTACTCGTGGTTGGTTTTAAATCAATTGTATGTTAATAATGCCTTCTTGCAAGGCACTCTATCCAAATGTGTTTTTATGCAGCAACCTCAAGGATTTGTTCACTCTCGATATCTTTCTCATGTTTGTAAATTACAAAAAAAACAATTTATGGTCTTCGGCAAGCTCCTCGGGCCTGGTATAATGAACTCATTCCTTTCTTCTTGCCTTTGGATTCATCAACTATGAGAGTGACAGCCACCATTCGCCTTGTTCTCACTATTGTCCTTACTCGTGGTTGGTTTTAAATCAATTGTATGTTAATAATGCCTTCTTGCAAGGCACTCTATCCGAATGTGTTTTTATGCAGCAACCTCAAGGATTTGTTCACTCTCGATATCCTTCTCATGTTTGTAAATTACAGAAAAACAATTTATGGTCTTCGGCAAGCTCCTCGGACCTGGTATATTGAACTTCATTCCTTTCTTCTTGCCTTTGGATTCATCAACTATCAGAGTGACAACCACCATTCGCCTTATTCTCACTATTGTCGTTACTCGTGGTTGGTTTTAAATCAATTGTATGTTAATAATGCCTTCTTGCAAGGCACTCTATCCGAATGTGTTTTTATGCAGCAACCTCAAGGATTTGTTCACTCTCGATATCCTTCTCATGTTTGTAAATTACAAAAAAAACAATTTATGGTCTTTGGCAAGCTCCTCGGGCCTGGTATAATGAACTTCATTCCTTTCTTCTTGCCTTTGGATTCATCAACTATAAGAGTGATATCTCTATCTTTCATCTACACTTCGGGAACTCGTATCATGTACTTGCTTGTGTATGTTGATGACATTATACTCATCAACAATCACCCCCAACTCTTCATGAATTCAATAGTCAGCTCTCCAATAGATTTTCTCCCAATGCCAAGCTCAGCTACTCCTTGGGCGTTGAAACCACTCAGTCCTCCAATGATTTGTGCCTATCCTAGAAAATTAACTCGTTCAGAATGTCTGGATGGTTCAAAATTCGAGTAAAATGAATACTTTTGAATAGAAAATTGTATCTTTTTCTCGCTAAAAGGGACATCTCCTTGTACCTCGTAATTAAGCCACTGTTTGGTTTGATTAAAATCAAAATTTGGGTAGATTTTGATAAAAATTGATGAAATGTGTGGTTGAAAAGTTATAGATCCCATGAATATGTGAAATTAATTGTTAACTTTGACTTGAGATTTTAATTTGATTTTAATCCAAACCAAACATGAGCTAATAATGATAAAGCCCTTGTTTGACAACCATTATTTGAAAAAAAAAAAAAAAAACATTTCCACGTAATCATTTCAATCACAAATTCATAAAATAAAATATTCTACACGTAAATTTTTTTCTTACTTATTAACCACAAATTATTCTAAAATCACTATTCAACACATTATTTTTTCTAAATAATGGATGTCAAATAGGAGAAAAATTACATGTGGCAGTAGACATTCAGTGAATATCAAACAAGGACTAGAAGCCGGAAAGTTAAGCGAAAAATGTGTGCTGCGAAACTTGATTGCATCAAAATTGCTACGGAAATTACGAGCCAAATTCATCTCCGAGGATTGAGTTATTCCCATGAACGATACTAAAGCTATACGCGCCATTTATTATGTGTAGAAGAGCATAACAGAAATGATTGTTCTTCAGATATCTTTCAATCATTTATTCGTACGCGAATAATATTTTTGTAATCTTGTGTTATTCTTCTTGACACTTCCATTTGCATCATTTGTCTGAATTTTTCTAGTACCTATACTCAGCATGTTGACCTAAATTGACATTGTTCACTTACGATCGTAAAAGTCCATTTGACATGACTTTTTTTGCTTTTACTTTTACTTTTAGTAAAAGAACTTTTGGAGGTAGCTATCTAAATTTTTGTTTAAAAACTAATTTTCAAATGCATTTCTATTCTGAAAGTGCTTTTAGAGAAAATCACATTAAATCAGCTTCTTTTAAAAACTTTTCTAATTAGCGGAAGCATTTTCATAAAATCAGTCAAACGAATTCAAAATGAGCTTTAGTGAATTTTCAAAAGTCATACCAAATAGGCCTTAAACATAATATCAAACAAATTAGGGTGTATTTGATGACAATGATTGTAGGGGATCTTGTGAAAGATGGAAAAACTGGAATTCAAAATGTGGTGAACTTAAAGAGGAAAAACGTTCTTGTAGAAGTTGTGTCAAGGTGTGAATATAATTATCCATTTAAAAAGAAATGGGATATTATGACAATTTTGCTCTTTTAATTATTTTTACACATCAAGCTTCCTTTTTTAATAATTTTCTGTGATCAAATCAACGATGTACTTTACTAATTTAACAAACGCCAAATACTGATATTGGATTTTAAACCCTTCAACCAGAAATACTTGACAAGATTCTCGTATTCTAAATATATAAGTTGGGTGCTTCTCTACACAACTATCCAACTTATATTATATCAAGTGATCAGTATCACTCAAATGCTTTCTCAAATAACTTGGCGACCATAGTAGCAATGAAGGATTTTGCAAACTGAAATTTCATTTTTTTGTGTGTAAATCACTCTAAGTGGCATGTTTTCTTGATAACAAAAATAAAACATAAAACAGTCTTAGGAGGGGTTCAGCCGGACCTTCAGCTAAAGTGCAATATGAGTTAACTTTTAGTAGTTACAATTAGAAGTAGTCGAAGTGACATGGGATTTCATACGCTGCATTCCTTTCTTTCTTGCTTAACTTTTGTATATTTGGTTTGCACTTGACTTTTCGATGATTATAAGGGACCTCAGGCGGTTTAACGGTTCTGATCAAAGCCCAATTCACTCCTTTGAAGAATTCATGCCTCTTGATCTCAACAGAACCCTTTTGGCTTCCAATTCTTTTCTTGGGGTTCTTCACCAGAAGCCTGCTTATTAAATCCTGGACTTTCACCAACTCTTCGTACTCTTTGCTGCTACTGATTCCCATTCTTGGGAATGTCAATGGTTGCTTCAATATATTGATGAGAGTTTTCTCATTGTTCTCTCCTTTAAACGGTGTCGTACTGTACAAAAGTTCGTATAAGAACACACCAAAAGTCCACCAATCTACTGCGCTTCCGTGTCCTTGCCCGGATATGACCTCTGGTGCCAAGTACTCGTGTGTTCCGACAAAGGATTTTGATCGAGCATTAATAGGTTCTGCTACTAATTCAGTATTGTATAGTTGGACATCCTTTTGTTTTGGAATTGTTGGACCTTGAGTTCTGTCTTTTGTTAGACCTAGCAAGAAATAACATAATTAGATAACAAAATTATATAATACAGAATTATAATTTAATAATATGATGTGATAATACCTTCTTTCATGGAAGTTGAAAAACATGAGAGCACTGGCTGTATAGGCATGGCACAAGAGGGAGTTGAGCACTTGGGATTTTTATGAATGGCTGCTTCTTGCTCAAGTTTAGATCTTATGAGTTCGGGGACACTTTCACATTTGAGAGAGAGATCAAAATCTGAAAGCATAATGTGACCATCTCCTCTAACAAGAACATTTTCTGGCTTAAGATCTCTGTAAACAATGCCCAACATGTGGAGATACTCTATGGCCAAAAGAGTTTCTGCTGCATAAAACCTGAAATGCACGTATGAAAATGCACAATACACTAGATTAACAAATAACTTTCTAATTATCTGTTAATTTGTTAACGAATACTTGAGAATAGACACAATATTACATCTACCGTTGAGATGGTAAAGCTATTTAGAATGATAACAAATTCAAATAAATGTCACTCATGCTTCAACACCATCGTTCTTAATTTTAGACTTGACTTTGTTTATGTATCAAATTTTGTGTGTATCTCCGTGCTATGCTTTCTATGGATACGGCAACATACCGTCTCCACCTCCCCCAGCAATGAGCAACTAGAGGAATACGGGGAGACTTGCACGCATTTTATTTAGGAATGCACAACTAGATTGCCAATGTAGTAGCCTTTTTGTTATTAGCATTGGCGTCATTGATCAAAGTTTAATTATTTATTTATTTATTTTTTGTTTACTAAGTTACATATGTAATATACTCGTTCTCAAATTAAGATGTTTCTTACTTTTGTATTACATATTGTTATGTTATTTTCTTACATTGTATTTTAACCAACAGATTGTTATTTTTATTTTTATTTTTTTTGTATTAATTTTTTTCAATAATGTAAAGAAAAATTGATTTTTAAATTATTTATTTTTTAAAATTTTTGACAAAATATTCATCATATAATTAAAGTATTTTCTAATTATTATTTCACTATTGGCGTAATTTTGTCAACAACGGCTAATTTGTTTATTTTTGTTACTTTCTTTACCAACAAATACTTCGTCATTAAATTAATTTTATTAAGATAATTTTAAAATTAATACTAACGTAAAATTTATGCTAGTTATATAAATTACCAGTAAATTAAATCAATACAATTAAGTATTTTAATTATTTTTTAGAAAAAAAAATCAGAATTTTCAATCAAAAACTCCGTTCGGTAGAGGTATTTGGAATGAGAAAAGCATATCCATGTAGCATTTTTGTGGTTAATCAGATGTTGATCCATAAAATATGTGCACCTTACCTAACTATGGAGCCTTAGGCAACTACCTCACTTCCTTAGAACTTGAGCTAGCTCTATTTTACATTTGAACTCAGTTAGTCCCTAATTGAGCCCCCATTTATAGAATAGATTCTATAAAAAGTGACTAAAATACGTGATTAAAAAGTAGGAAATTTTTTTGAATTTACGTACAAATTTATTTTATTAGAATAATATGTAATTGAACTTGCGCTTAAATTCTATTTCAATATCTTTCAAATATTTGGCCGACTAAGATTGTCTTAAGTCAAAACCACATCATTTAGATGAAGTAGTTTAATATGATATCGAAGGATTTGCACTTTTGGGTTCAAGTATTACAGCCACCCATTTATAAAAATTTTGCAAGCTTCAAGCCTTCAAATAAAAATAAATAAATATGTTCAGCACGCAGGAAGATCGTGCTGAAGACATAGTTTAAATAAGCAAGTTTGTTCTCTCTTCAAGGATTTAAACTTTAGATAATATTGATCAATATAGCTTAAGCCCCCGTTCAGAGGGGATTAAAATTAAATTTTTAGTAAATTTTAATAAAAGTTGATGAAATATGTGGTTGAAAAATTGTGAATCCCATGAAATATGTGATTAAAATTAATTATTGATTTCAACTTAATTTTAATTTCTACCAAACATAGCCTCCTGAATAAGTACAAGAAACTTTTAGTCTCGTCTTGGTCTTTGAGCAAGCATAAGAAGAAACTACAAAAATCAGAAATTTATAACAAATGTGAAAAAATTACAAACTTACTTGGCTGATGAAATGCTGAAACGCTTCCCCGGCTGGCGTTGCCGGGCGGCGTGCAAATCTCCGCCGGGGCAAAACTCCATAACCAAGCAAGAGTAATGAGATGCATCAAACTGTGCATATAGAGTTGGTAGAAATGGATGATCAAGCATACTCAAAATCTCTTTCTCCATTTCTGCTCTTTGAAGCTTTTTTCTTATGGCAAGAGCTTCTCTATCCACCACTTTCATGGAATATAAACACTGCTGTAAATCCTCAACAGGGTTTCTCATCTGACAAAGATACACATTTCCGATATCACCACCGCCTAGCCGGCGGATAAGTTTAAAGTGTTCCAGCCCTACTTGGCCTTTCTTATGGCGGAGCAACCTCATGGCTTCCCAAGCTGTTTGATTTGCCTTGTGTGGCTTGCTAGAGAAAGGGTTGTCAGAGGAGGATGAAAGGGAGGCCGAGGTGGAACACCGGTGGCTGCCGAAGCTGAGGCTGCTCAGCCAACTCCGGGTGGAATCTGGCACCGTTATGGAAGAGCAGCTGCTGCTTTCGTAGTAGTCGGAGTCATCACGATCACGGATTGTGCTTGCCATGATTGTTTATCAGAGCACGTATGAGCTTCTTTAGGCTTTAGTTGGGCCTCAGGCTTTGTACAAATGCAGCCTTTTGGTATTTGAACTAATTAGAAATTTGCATAAAGTGTTACTTTTGGCTAAAGGAAGAAAAACCACTGTATTGCGGAAAGCGAATTGGTTTTGTTATATAATGAAGATATGCCACTACTTTTATCACATGATTTCCCATTGTTGACGCTGCTACTAATAAACTACCTATAGATAGAGTGGCCATTTTCCCCATGGACTAAACAGACTAGATTGGATCAGTTCGGTTCGGTTCAATTTTATTTTTTCTTAGTCACAACACAGGCATCAAATGAAGCATTCCATATATAAGTCATGTGGTACTGACCATTATTTTTGGTTGACTTTTTTCTTAGCATCAAATGAAGCATTCCATATATAAGTCACGTGGCACTGACCATTATTTTTGGTTAACTTACTGACAAAATGATCAAATTGATATCAAAATATAAGTTGTATGATCAAATTGAAACAAATCATAGTTGATTGACCAACGTAAAATAAAATTCCGATGAAAATTGTCCTTTGAATTAATAGGATTTGGAATAATATTTACATGGTTGGCGGTCAAAGAACTTATTTTGAATCATTATGGTTCATGGTGGACCATCACGAATAGTATGGGACCTTTTTTAGCAATATTTTGGGTGTAGTAATTGATGAAGGTACATAACATGAAGCACCCGTGACATATTCATTTCCACCTCTTTTGCCCTTTTGTTAGTTCTCTTCTCATTATTATTTACTTGCACTGCATGTGAATTCAGGTATGAGATTGATATGAAACGTTGTACCTAGGGATATTTTGTACACAATATATTCTTTTTTTTTTTACCGGTTAAATACAATTGTTCCTCAATTAAATTTCAAGTTGGTCCTCAAAGCTTATATTTTCGCAACAGGACATAATCCTACTGCTACACAAGCCTTAATCATGTTGAAATTGGGATGATGAAGCCCTAATTTTTTTTTTAAGGTCAACCTTCTTCCAAAAAATAAAAAATAAAAAAATGCTCAACCCTTGTATGTTGTAACATATATTTCATAATGTGGAATATTTACACTTAACATGTCATCCTGTGGACAATTGTGGCTTGTTCGAACATATTAATCTTGAAATCTGTGCTTATTTAAGTTTGAGTCGAATCAAATTTTTTATTTGAATTCAGATAAGTTCCATCTTCAAATGTCAATTTTGTTAAGATGACTAACCTAAACCCTTATATTTTATATATTTATTTCATATCTACTCAATGTAGAATATATATCCTTAATATTATCAATAGCTCAAGTACAATCCCAATATGTTTATGCTGTTTAACTGAGTTCAGTTCATAAATATTGAGTGACTAAACTAGAGGCCCAACATTGTAGTATTGAATTACACGAATAATTGTGGTAGCCTGTTTATTAAATACATGATATATAATAGTCTGCATGGAAGCGTGAAAATACGGACATCGTGAACAATCTTGTAATTCATGTTAATTCACTCATGAATGGCAGAAATTTAGGCATTAAAAACTCATTGATTCTCTAGAATAATGAGAATTTGAACATATAATTAAGAACACTGAACGCTTTATTTCATTAAGAGGTTGTTTGAGCCCCATTTTTAGACATAAACGAATTTTAGAATAGTGATTTGATAGAGAATATATAGTTAAAAATTAAGGAAAAATTTTAAATTTACTTACAATATTACTTTATTGAAAAATTTGTTCTTGAAAATAAGAGAAAAAAAAATTATTTTAAAAAGAATGAGAAACAAACCAGAACTAAATCACATTTTTCAAAAGAATAAAAAATCTAAAATTGTTATAAAGTAATAAAATCTTTGATAATTTCCCATGTGGAGATAATTCCATCTCGAATTTGAAGCGATATAAATCTGCAATGTCTAACATAAATAAAAGAGGTACTTCCTATATTACTATTCATAAGCCGAGCCAAGCCAAGTCGAGCCAAATGGCTTTATGGCTGGGCTGGGCTGGGCTAAGTGTAGTTTTTTTTTTTTTTTTATACGTTTGATTCAGTATTTTAAGTTACAGATATTCGTCTTAAGCGATTTAAAATTTATTGAAAATGTTGAAGTGCGGCCATAATAAATATATGATCAATAAATTTTAAATATCAAAATTTGAAGTGCGGTCATAATGAATATATGATCGATAAATTTTAAATATCAAAATAATTTTACATTAATTGTGAAACGTAAAGTCATGATTATTTATATTTCTTTTCAATCCCAACCTCATTCTAATGTCTTTTTTTTTTTAACTTTATTTTCCTATAATTTTTCGTTTGATTCGATATTTCACGACATGAATATCCATTTGGATTGATTTCAAAGAGTATTCAAATATGTTCAAAATAAGTTTCTTAGTCTAAGAAGCAGCTTTTGACTTCTTAAAAAACTTGCCCATCGGTCCCTTAAACTTTTGACATAAATATGTATTTTTATTCACGTTGTTTAGTTATAAGTAGTATTTGATCCTTTGTTTTGAGGCAGTTGTTTTATATTGTTTGTCGAAGAACGCGTATTGAGGCCATTTTCAAAATCTTTCTGCATTCTTACTCTCCGTAATACATATTATTATAAAAGTTTGAGAATATATTTTACGCTACAACCAATAATACTAATACATAAAGAGATTGTTGACCACAAAAAATGTAGAATGATGTGGCCAACAGATCACAAGGCCTCTTACGTCCCCAAAAGTTGGATTCATGCACACTTGGACAAATAATTAGTCACATGTGGCCTTCTCCGGAAGGGGTAAAGTTGGTTGCGCGCACTCCAACGGTCAAGTCAGTTGGTGAAGTAGTTCTGAGTATGCAAGACCTTTAAACGTGATCCTCCAATGTAAAAATGGGGGTCGGCTTCGGGGTGAAAAAATAAAATGTGTGTGTAGCAAGAATATAGCTTTGAGAATCTAATTTTGCATTACCTTTGAATGACGTTAAGTGTGAGCTTTTATACTTGGGCAAAATGAATGAAGTCTTTTGGATGATAGTGCACGTGGCCTCATCCAACAATTCCCCCCTCTTGTCATATACATCAATCAATAAAAGCCTTAAATGCTAAGACTACTCTTGTATCCACAAAGCCTAACCTGAACTTTAGATTTGACCAAATAGAATGGCGATTGCAGTGGCAGTGAGTTGTCTTATCAACTCACATGGCGTGAGATCTGCTCAAGATCTCGTCACTGCCTCATCTAGGGTCGGCTCTTACAATGTGGTCTGCGTGTAACGAGGTTGGTCCAGATTTTCTGTGTAAAGGAATGCGGGTCGTTTACACTTGAAATGGCTTGCCTGCGTATGGATATGAATATCCATTTGGATTGATTTCAAAGAGTATTCAAATATGTTCAAAATCAGTTTCTTAGTCTTAGAAGCAGCTTTTGACTTCTTAAAAAACTTGCCCATCGGTCCCTTAAACTTTTGACATAAATATGTATTTTTATTCACGTTGTTTAGTTATAAGTAGTATTTGATCCTTTGTTTTGAGGCAGTTGTTTTATATTGTTTGTCGAAGAACGCGTATTGAGGCCATTTTCAAAATCTTTCTGCATTCTTACTCTCCGTAATACATATTATTATAAAAGTTTGAGAATATATTTTACGCTACAACCAATAATACTAATACATAAAGAGATTGTTGACCACAAAAAA
>CAIGRB010133359.1:76062-103917 GCA_903798255.1 Fraxinus quadrangulata
ATCCAACAATTCCCCCCTCTTGTCATATACATCAATCAATTATAGCCTTAAATGCTAAGACTACTTTTGTATCCACAAAGCCTAACCTGAACTTTAGATTTGACCAAATAGAATGGTGGCTGCAGTGGCAGTGAGTTGTCTTATCAACTCACATAACGTGAGATCTGCTCAAGATCTCGTCACTGCCTCATCTAGGGTCGGCTCTTACAATGTGGTCTGCGTGTAACGAGGTCGGTCCAGGTTTTCTATGTAAAGGAATGCGGGTCGTTTACACTTGAAATGACTTGCCTGCGTATGGCTGGGTTGTCCCATGCCGGTGTATGAGGCATAGGCCCCTGAGCTGTTCGTCACGTAGACTAATTGGGCCCATGAGTGGGTCCTAGTTTTTCAAGGCGTAACAGAAATCAATATAATCAATATTTATTATAGCATTTGTATATATTCTCAACAATAAAACAGTTCTACTTACCAAATGTTCAATACTGATTTTGAAACATCCAATAATTTTGAAACAAATTGATTAATACTCACCCTTCAATCGAGTACGCAACGTCTTCAACAGTTATCACTTCATCTACAACCTTCGTTCAATAATCATCCTTGTGAACCTTATACACTTCTTTATGTTAACAATCTTTTCTCTCAATTTATAGACAGTTCTAAGTTCCTATATGGCTGTGTCAATTGAATGGGCTCAATAATAACCGAAAAAACTCGGTTTCTCATTATGTCATTTGGATCACTGTGAGCGTTGCCATACTGGTAGTGACATTGCGCTATTCGAGCAAGGTTTATGGCTGTTTCAATAAAGGACTTGCAGAAAATGGAATTCGAAACCAATTCTTTATTCATCATCTTCCAATTCTCATCAATCAAACTCTTAATGTATTCACGGGCAACTTCCTCAGAAACACCATTTTCATGCATGTAACATGAAATTGCATTTGCAGTTTCACCTCTCTCAATCTCAGCCTGGTACAGTAAAAAATATATATCAGCAGTGCACTAATCTCTTGATAAAGTACTGTAGTCTTCTGAGAAAGTGATCTAAAAGGTAACATACCTTTGAGGAACTTAAATCATTGCAAAGGCGAAAAACTGTGGATGGGTAGCGTAAGAGAGCAGGGTAATCGTTGAAGCGATCTATAGCTTCATTTGTAATATTTTTATCAATTAGAAAGTAGGCATGAACAAGTAGAAGTGGTCCAGATGATGATAACCATCCACTACTGAGATACTCGTCAAAAGTAGGTATATGTTTATTGTAACTCCATTGCGCTTCCTTTAAGAACATTTTGCATAAATCTGCCCACTGAGAAACATGATTTTAGAGATAAATTCAGCTATCAAAATCTAATAAAAACTGGGGAAATGAAATTACAATTTCGTTATAGTAATGTACAATATTGGACAACATTAAGAAAAAGAAATAAATAAAATAAAAATGGGTGCACTTACCAGTTTTGTGAGCTGAGGAAGGATGACCTGACCTTGTTCCTTAAGAATATCATATGCCATGTTATTAACAGTATTGTAAAGAGCTAAAAAGCATATCTTCATGTAGCCAGGAAGATGCTGCAAAGCATTGATATCCCATCTGCAATAAGAGCACCGAAAGTCGGATAAAAATTATTAAATAAATTTGTGTTTTGAAGTACAAATATGCTGTAAATTTATTGTTTTCCACAAGTACAAACCTCTCAACAGCATCTGTAAATTGTTCGAGTTCTTCAAGAGAGCCATAAACATCGTAAACATCATCTATAATAGTGATTAGCTTGGCCACTTTGGTTAAACCTTTTCGGCATTCACTAAATTGTGGTTCAAATACCATTCCAACTGACCAAAAGAAGCTCTCCATCAGCCTGTCTCTTGCAAAGTACAACTTATTTGCTAAGCCCACATCCTTCCACCAACTACAAAATTTTCAAGAAAACTATAATTACAATTGATAACATACAAATGATATAGAAATCATGTTAATTATTATCCATTTTAGATTTGTACATATTTGTTCATTTAGAGTATATATAATTAGTAAATAATATAATATTTTATACTTAAAAGGAATAGAATAGGAAATTAACAACTACAGTGAAAGATATTTAGAATCACTGGAAGAAAGAAATTAACAAATCGAAGTCCATATAAATACTGTATCCTTAAAATATATTAACTCTCTCGCCATAAGTGCTTGATGTTTTATTGAGCAACTATCTCTTAGAATATAATGGAGAAACTTGTAAAAATTGAGCACTAAATTTCTACATCAACGAACTGAACTTGATTTGAACTATTATCAAGTCTTGGACACAAAATGAAAAAAATTCGAACCGGAAGATAAGGAAAATCTCGGACAAAAGAAATGAGGCTTTTTGTTCTCTTTCTTGACCTGTATAATAGACTCCATGAATAACGAGTTACTTTCGCATATTAACAAGTCATTACAGCCTATTAGCCATACAAGTTTTAGGGAGTTTTATGTGTCATGAGTTAAAGAAGTTACTGAAGTTGGAAAGGTAGTTGAAAAAAGAAATTAAACAAATCGGAAAAATAAAGGCAAAATATAAACCCTTTTCAGGGACCAATTTCAATTCGATATTCGTGTATGTAGCTCACCCTTATACACATGATTAATGGTCTGGGTGCTAATTTGGTTCGTGATTTGCTAACCCCTGCGGACACACCTAAAAAAAACTTCTATGCGAAACATGATTACATATTTCTAATTATAGTCGTATATAAACTAATCTTTTGCTTTGTTAAATTTTTCTATATACGATAAACTAAAATAGTTTTCCCATCAATACATAAATTATTTTGGATTTTTTATTCATGTTAACATCATTTTTAACAAGTATATAATTTTGATTTTCTCACATAGGAAAACGCGAATATACTTTTATCTTTCAAAACGAAGGAACGGATCTCACTCAATATTATGCCAAAAACAACGCCATAGAAGCCATTTTTCCATCAAATAAATGTGTAGGGGACCATACACAGGCTCTTGAAACTTTACCGCATGCATATTTCAATACTTCGTACAAAATGAAGGGTTAATAAGCAAAACCATGTATTCTTTATGCTCTTTATTTTTTATTTTATTATTTTTTTAAAGCTTGTTTTAGGCTCTTTTAAACTATTTCTTTGCGCTTATATTGTAGGATTTCAGGTAAAGCATTACGTCTCTCTCCTTGTACTCCATGACTGCATGTACACACTGTACGTGATTTAAAACCTAACACCCCCACCCAAATTCAATTCAAATATTATGATGCATCTCCATCATTTAGTGATGATGTCTTTTTAGCTACTGCAAAGTTAAAATTGAAATTTATTAAATAATAACAATACCATGAGACTTGTTGGAGATCTCTTTGGAGCATGGATTGGACCATGTTGAAATCCAATACTGCTAGTGTATGGAGAAGTTGATATGCATCATCCTTTTTAGCGTATGATTCAATATTCCACCTGGCTTCTAGCCTCTGCATTCTGCGCTGAAATGGAATTTCCAAGGCATGGCTCACTCGAGCACCCATTTTCATGTCAATTTTCCCCAACATTTTTTTGAGGTTCATAGTTGTGAATTTTCTGGCCTCATTTAATATATTCTCCCCATTATATGCAACATGTGAAGCTTCATACAACCTTAACATTCCTGGGATATCCTGGGCCAGGCTTCCCTTGAAGTTGCCATTGTGGTCCTTGAAATTCTCGAAAATGTCTTAGCACAACATAAAAACCAGCTATTCAGGGCAAAAAATAGGAAAGATTCTTTATGGAATATTGGGAGTCAAATGGACATAAGATTCTTAAACTAAGCACTTTGGCTGTTTCTTGAATCCTTCATTTGTAATTGAGAAATATATTAAAAATAAACACTAACTTTTGGCTTGATTTTACCCATACTTAATGAATCCTTCATTTGTAGGTTAGAATAGTGATATTTGCCACCATGATGATTCAACCTATATGGCAACATGATGATATTAAATGATAAAAAACATGATCCACTATCATGATGATAAATGGCGTTACTCTTTTAGTTAAATACTTTGATGATTAGTATATATACATTTGTAATACCATTTATAAACTTTCTTTTATTTATTCAAAGGGAAAAATTATGTGTGACTGACTACGTACCTGCAGAAACCTCGTATCCATGTTGTCTAAGGAGAGTGAAGTAGAGAGCACAAGTATGAATACAATGGTCCATTTTCTTCATTACTTTTTCTGAACATATAATTCTGTCGAGGGAAGATTTTGTACTCTCTCTGAAACGGTATCCCAAGCCTAGACGTTGAATTTCATCAATTAATTGAAGCGTGTCCAATGGCTTCATACCTTCATCGGCAAGCATGTACTTCACTGCCTCCTCCAACTTCTGTATGCTACTCTCCTTTGAAACTTCCTTCTGCATGCAAGACAAAAGATGCATAATAATTTATTGAAAATTTTGAGTTGTTTCTAAGAGTACGATAATTTTCACTTGTAACTTAGAAAAAAAAATTGCAGTGTAGTTGATTTTATATTTTGTTCATTAGTCTTGTACAGAGGACCGAATTTGTGTTTTGCTTCTAAATGAGTTGCATTGTTTCATTTTGCCCCTGTTTCGTGGGATTGAAATCAGGTTTTTAATAAATTTTGATAAAATTGATGAAATGTGTGATTGAAAAATTATGGGTCATATGAAATATGTGATTAATATTAATTATTGACTTTAATTTAAATTAAAACAAACATAGAATTTATTTCATTTTGAATTAACAGATACGGCATTCAAGTCAAACTCTCACTGCCTAGGTAGTTTTCTTGACAGCAAATAAATCAAATGAATTGAAATTTAAACAAGTCAATTACTCAAGTATTTTATTTTAATAAATAAAAAAATGTACTACCCTAAAAGAAGTGAATTAAAAGAAAAAAAGAAATAGAACCATCTACCCCATGATCATCTCCCACAGATATCATGAACTCATGACTCCAAGAGCTCGGCTTGTAATAGCCAGAGGTTCGTTTAGTAATTGAGTATTCAATTTGTTTGTTGGCAACACAACGTAGTTGCCACCTTTGTTCGACATTACAAATGGCTTCTCTCAAATTGTATTTGGGAAGGATTTGAACAAAAGAGGAACCAAGGGGTACGAGTTGGATAGTGTTTGCCATCTCGATATGACTCGATACAACAGGAAAGACAATTCTTGTTATGTTTATGCCCATTGTCTTTGGGTAGGAATATATATAAGCGTGGTGCATAGATTTTTTTGATAATATTTTATATGTCGTACTGGAAAATGACAAATTATATACATATTATCTTTATTTTTTCATATTTTCAATTTCTAGAGTCTACCATCAAAGAAAAAGACGTTTAGTATTCAAACCTTAAAACTCAAAGAAACTAATTGATCCAAACACAAATAATTGTATTTATTATCTGAACATAGAAGATTCCTAGGAAGAAAATTATTAAATCACACATCAAAAACATTTTACATATTGATTGGAGATTCCAGCTCCTTCACATTTTTGAACATGGTTACATGCAAGGGTAACCACAAAATAGAAGTGTCTTATCTTCACAGGTTTTCAGTAAAGATCAAAGGAAGCTATTCATCCTTGTCCCATATATATGACGATTGATGTAACGTGTGAGGTGTTAAATTACAACCTTAGCACGAAACAAGTATTCCACCAATTGATTTGATCTGATACTAATCTGTTGGCAAATAATAATTTTACAGTACAATAATTTATTTTTAAAATAATCTCTTATAATGAATAAACAATTGGACAGAATACCAACTTTTAAAAATGAACGAAATAAAATAATAATGATCGAGACAAGAGTTCAATTCTTTCTCTTTAAAATGATAATGCTCCGCACCAGTGCTGATGATATTCTGACACTCGTCTTTCAAAATACAACGATCTCGACTTATGATAGTAATATTCCAAATTACAAGATCCGACGAACCTATTAATGTTTTTTTATTTTTCTAAAAAAATGTAGGACTAAAATGTACAAAAATAGTATTCGAGATCGAAATGTAAAATATGGAATAATGCATGAAGGAAGGAATATAATTTGTAAGAAAAAAAATCAGAATTGATTTGGAATTAATAAAATCCGAGGTACGTGGACCTTTATATAGAAATTAAAAAGTTGTGTCCAAAAAACACAACAGTCGAAAAGTTGTGTCTTCAACAGACACAATCCATTTGGACATGCAATTCAACTGTCACTGCCAGTGACTTGTCGTGCTGAGCCGATCGGTTGATCGATGGACAACGACTGCGTGCGTGTGGCATTTGGCTCAACCTACTAGTATGTTGGTCATCTCCCCTTCAAAAATCATTGGTATCCATTGAACCCAAACCTAAGTCCCAACCTTGAGCAATGTAAAGTGATTTCTATTCTTCTAATTTTCCTATGTGGAATTGTCATTTTTCAATTTTCAAAAAAATTTTATTTCCAATTTATTTTAACTTCAAGTGGTCATCTTTTGACCTTAATTTCTCATTCACCCTAATTTGATTTTGAGAAATAAATACATTATATTAATCTATTCATGGAGTAGAATACACCGACTAAAGAAACTTTTGTCCAACTAAAGGGACCCACTAAAATAATTGGTAAAAAATTGGTCAAACCAACTAATTAAAATCAATTTTCCAACAATTCCCTACCCGAATGGAAATTAATACAATAAACTATGCAGACCCTATAGAGAGATCTAGTGAAATGTTATTGCATCCAGATAGGTACCTTATGGGTTTAAACATTCCGTAATAGAATACTATCGAATTTACTTAGTTAATCAGTAAATGCAGTGTCTTGAACTGTCAGTTGTTGGTGTAAACCAAGACAATAGTATCAACGCAATAATCTCCTTAACATTTTCGAGATCTCACTATTGTATTCATTTTGGCCTTGATCAACTCTTGAATTTCATAAGTGTTTTAGAGAATTCAAGTATTTGAAATATTCTTATAGAAGTGGTTCTATTTCACACTTGTGTAGGTGATCTCATATTAAGAGTGTCTGCCATACCCCCACTTAAATAGTCTAAGATATATGAATCATTTAAAATACAACTTAACCTAAAACTTTCCGCAGACACTTTTCTTATCATAGGAATGGGTAGGAGTTAACTCTGAAGTGTTCTTTGAATCTTTATAACTTAGTTGTCCATTTGAACCAAGATTTTGAGATCTCTGATCAACAAAGTTGGATTTAAGTCCATTTTCGTTGATAGGTAGTATATTCTTGATTTCTTGGTAAGCCTTTGGTAAACAGATCCGAGAGATTTTCTCTAAACTATACATAATCTATGAAAATAACACAATTTGAGATCAACCGCTTAATTGTATTATGTTTTCGACGAATGAGTCGAGATTTACCATTATACTTGCTACTTTGTACTCTACCAATAGTCGACCGACTATCACAATACATACTAATTACAGGAACGAGTTTAGACCAACATGGAATATCTTCTACAAAACCACGAAGCCATTTTGCATCATCTCTAGCTTTATCTAAAGCTACAAACTCAGATTCTATCGTTGATCAAGTTATACATATTTGTTTAAAGAATTTTCATGATACGCCCGCACCACCAATGGTAAAAACATACTCACTAGTGGAATTTGAGTCTTTTGTATCAGATATCCAATTAGCATTATCGTATCACTCTAATACTGCCAGATGTCTAGTATAATGTAATCCAATATTTGAAGTGTATCGTAGATATCTAAAAAATTTACCGGTGCCTTCCAATTATCATTATTTGGGTTACTTTTAAATCTACTAAATTGTTCACTGCATACACAATATCCGAACTAGTGTAGTTTGTAATATACATTAGATTGCCTATTATCCAAGAGTACTCCAATCGAGATACATGTTAGCTTTATGTTTGGCCAAATGTATGTTTCAATATAGTGAGATTGAGATAAAACAAGTTCCTCAGATATCTTAAAAATTTAATTCCTAATATTACATCTGTAATACCCATCTTTCATGTCAATATATTTTGTCAATATTTTCTTAATAGTTGTTATGATATTACAATTACTACACATAATTAGCATATCATCAACATTTAGACATACAATTACATATGCACTAGATGTGATTTTAATATAAATACATTTATCACACTCGTTAATCTTAAAATTATTTGACAACATAGTTTTGTCAAATTTTGCATGCCATTATTTTGGAGGTTGTTTTAGCCCGTATAACGACTTAATGAGCCTACACACTTTTTTCTCTTGTTCAGGAGCAATGAACTCCTCGAGTTGTTCCATATAAATTTCTTCTTCTAACTCACCATTTAAGAAATCTGTTTTGACGTTCATCTAATAAATTTCCAAATTATGCAATGCTACGATTGCAATTAATAATTTAATAGATGTTATCCTCATCATAGGTAAGTATGTATCGAAAAAATCAAAACATTCTTTTTGTCTGAATCATTTAGCTACCAATCTGGCCTTATATTTACCAATTGATCCATCAGTCTATAATTTTCTTTTGAAAATCCATTTACAACCTAACGATTTGTTACCAGATGAGAGATCTACCAATTTCCCGATATGATTCTGCATAATAGAATTAATTTCACTATTTATAGCCTCTTTCTAGAATGACCTTTTTGGACTAGACATTGTTTCATTGAATGTCCTAAATTCATTTTCTAACAAATAAGTAAAAAAACTGTACCAAAAGATGAAGATGTTTTCGTCCTTTTGCCACGTCTTGATTTTTCATCACTTTGATGATTATCAATTGCAGTATTATAAGTTTATTTTTGCAAACTTATCTATTTTCTATCCTTATAAGAAAAAATTTCCTTAAAAAATACATCATTCCTAAATTTAATGATAGTATTTTTATGTACATCTAAAATGTCAAACTTATGTACGAGGAACTAATAACTGTTATTAGCGTATTGAATGAATATGCAATAGATGGTTTTAGACCATATTTTAACTTGTTTAGGTTTTGATACTTCTACTTTAGTCAAATACCTCCGCACTTTTAAGTATTTGTACGAAGGGTTATAACATTTCCATAACTCACAAGGAGTTTCGTTCCTACTTATGTGGTTAGTTGAGGAAATTACTTCCCCCCACAAATTCTGAGATAAACTATAACTAATCAACACAACGTTCATCATTTCTTTCAAACTACGATTTTTGCATTCCGCAATACCGTTCGACTGAGGTGAAAAGACATAACAGTACCTTGTGAAATCATCTATAAAAGTAATAAAATATTTTTTTACCTCCTGTAGTTTGGAAAAAAAACTTTAAATCACAAATATTTAGTTCTAAAAGATTCGAGTTCCTTTCAATTGAATGAAACGATGTTTTGACTAATTTAGTCTCTACACAAATTTCGTACAGATGATTTTGATTAAATGAAATAAAATAAAAGACAATAAATCTAAACTTATTAATTTGTGTAAAGTATTAGCATTGACATATTCTAACATAACATGCCATAAGTTAGAAGACTCAATCAAGTAAGTAGAAGATTTATTTTTATTAATATCAAAATTACGAAGTACATGCATTACATTTATTTTGAATAGCCCATTGGCTAAGTATTCCTTGCCCACAGACATACCATTTTTGTTGAGTACAAACTTGTCAGACTCAAATACTAGTCTAAACCCATTTTTGCTTAACAAAACACAAGATACCAAGTTTTTGCGAATATCGAAAACATGTAGCATTTGATGAGTATTACTTCTTTTCCCGATATTATTTGAAACAACTTTTGATGTTGTCGAGTTGTCCATGAATAGTTGTCATCCATTGATAGGAGTGTAAGATGAAAACATCTCTTTATTAGCACAAAAGTGATAAGTAGCGTCAGTATCTACGAGCCATTCTCTCGAATTGTCTACCATGTGTGCTTCAAATACAACATTTGAGAGCATAAGTTTAGACACGTCGTTAGACAATTTGTTTTCTTCAATCAAGTGCGCTTCATCCTTTTTGTTTTGCTTTTTTGTCGGCAGTTCTTTGCGATATGACCAGGTTTACCGCAGTTATAGAAATCTCCTTTGAGTTTTTTGACCTTACTCTTTTGCTTATCATTACCAGAGTGATTCATTTTCTTGCTAGTATTTGGCTCCACCAAATTGACTTTAGCCTCCATTCGTAGCTAAGATCTAAAGAAAAGTCTTTTTCGATTATTTTCCTCAATTCTCAATCTTACAATCAGATCGTCAAGTCCCATTTTTTTGCGTTTATGTTTTAGGTAGTTCTTGAAATCTTTCCTCATTTGTGGTAATTTTTCAACGATCGCAACGACCTGAAACAACTCACATAGTTTCATATCTTCTGTATGTATATCGTGCAAGATGATTTGTAGTTTTTAAACTTGATTCATCACCGTTTTAGAATCTATCATTTTGAAGTCCAGAAATTTACCTACAACGAATTTCTTCAATCTAGCATCTTCTGTTTTGTACTTCTTTTTCAATGATTTCCACAATAATTTAGCTGTCTTGACCGAAATGTATACATTGTATAGTGTGTTGTCAAGGTAATTGAGGATGTAGTTCTTGTACAAGAAATCACCATTACTCCTGCGTCGAATGCTGCTCGCTTTTGAGGATCTGTTTCACATTCCTCAACAGTTGGAGCATCTTCATTCAATAATTTTGTCAAATTCAAAGTTGTGAGATAAAACAGTATTTTCTGTTGTCATCTCTTAGAATCCACTCCTGTGAATTTTTTTCGATTTCCCTCTGTGAGCATTGTTAGGGGGTAAGACACATGTAGTATTAATTGTCATTATTGTCTTAAGATTGTTGGCAAATAATGATTTTACCATGCAATAAATTATTTTCAAAATAATCTATTGCGATGAATAAACAGTTGGGCAGAATATTAACTTGAAAAAAAAAGGAAATAAAATGATAATGGTCGATACAATAGGTCGGCTCTTTTTAAAATGAGAAAAGAAATTTTTTATCCAACTAATGGGACACACTAAAATAATTGGTCAAAAGTTGATCAAACCAACTAATGAAAACCAATTTTCCGACAGTATGCTTGAATGCACGTTAAATTAAAAACTCATACCATTTATTGTTAATGTTATGTTTTGTGACTCAAATTCCATGTGATTTGGAAATTTGATTCATGAAAGAAGCCTACATAATTTTTATTTAAAAATTCAATTTGATAAGGGATCAAGTTTTATTATGAATTACGAGTTTGATTGGGATAAAGACTTTGAAATGAATAAAGAAGTATTTTAGACGCATGAGACAGAATTGAGGACATGAAACATAACCGAAATGAATAAAGAAGAACAGAATGGCGCCGGCCTCCAGGCGTCGAGGAGCTGGCGGCAACACTACGACGGCGAGAATTTTAATCTTGTTTGTTTCATAATATTTAATGAATAAGAAGATAAAACTTATGATACAAATAAAGGCAAGCGAGTTTATGTTAAAGTCTAAAATGAGTATGTTATATTCAATTTTCTAAAAAAGTAGTTATTGAGTGAACAAAGAAAATTCCTGGGCGGAAAAATATTCAAATCACACATTCAAAATATCTTATTGTTATTACATATTGGTAGAATGTTCTGGACTCTCCATTTCGTTCACAGTGAATGACATGCAAAGGTAACAACAAAAATAATGTCTTGAACAATATAAACTGGTTTCTATTCTTCTAATTTTTCTATATGGGATCCTCATTTTTCAATTTTCCACCAATTTTAATTCATAATTTATTTCAACTTTAAGTGATCATTTTTTTGCCTTAATTTTTCATTCACCCTAAATTTGTTTTAAAAAAATAAATACATTATATTAATCTACTCATGGAATAGAATACACTCGGCCAAAGAAATTTTTTATCAAACTAATGAGACTCACTAAAATAATTGGTCAAAAAATTAAAAACTCAAACCATTTATTGTTAATGTTATGTTTTGTAACTCAAATTCCATGTGATTTTGAAGTTTAATTCATGAAGGAAATCTAAATAATTTTGGTTTAAAAGTCTGATTTGATAAGAGACCAAATTTTATTATGGATTAGGAGTTTGATTGAGATAATGACTTTGAAATAAATAAAGAAGTATTTTGGACGCATGAGACAGAACCGAGGGCATGAGACATAATCGAAATGAATCGAATGAATAAAGAAGAACAGAATGGCGCCGGCCTTTGGGCGTCGAGGAGCTGGCGGCAACACTCCGGCGACAAGAATTTTAATCTGGTTTGTTTCATAACAATTAAAAATAAGAAGATAAAATATATGATACAAATAAAGACATGCCAATTTATGTTAAAGTCTAAAACGAGTGTGTTATATTCAATTTTATAAAAAAGTAGTTATTGAGTGAACATAGAAAATTCCTGGGTGGAAAAATAATCAAATCACACATTCAAAATACCTTATTGTTATTACATATGGGTAGAATGTTCTGGGCTCTCAATTTCGTTCACAATGTATGACATGCAAGGGTAACAACAAAAACAATGTCTTATTTTCACAGGTTTAAGTCAAGGAACGAAAAAAGAGAGCTATCAAATGCGTGCATCAGTCGAGTGCCTAGAAGGCTGTAGAACTTATCACTAGAAAGCTTGTAATTTAACACCCCAATTGGGGGCCGGGGCGCTTTCAATAGGCTAGATTCTTCTTCTTCTTCTTTTTTTTTTTTTTCTTTTTCTTTTAAAAATCTTTATAACATGTACTGAAAGTCTAATAAACTTGGTGCAAATGAATTTGCACATTTTGATCTTTTAAGATCAACTCATTTAAAATCAAGCGTTAAAAAACGTTATATTTATTTAATTGTATTTTATTTCCTTTTGCAAGTCAACTCATTTTTCACAATCCAACATTGAGCTTTTTAAATAGGTTGAAAGGAAACTCGAACGCATTACTTTAACATGCTCAAATAGCAAGTTGAATCACAAAATAACCCGTACCAACTATTGTGAAAGGATAAGAAGATAAAATATATACAAACAATGATGAGACAAACAAAGAAATATGATTTCATGATAAAAATAAGAAAATAAAAATATTCAATTTTCTATGTAGTAGTTTTTGTTTTGCACATATAAAAGTCCTAGAAATAAAATTAATTAAATCACACGTTCAAACATTCTATTGTTATTATATTGAGATCTGCAAGTTCACTAAACACAAGCTTTGATAATTATGGATAACATGCGAGGGTAACAAGGTCAAAGAAATGCTACCGAACTCCATTTGTCCGAGTAAGTTTTATATGATTCATCCATCTTCACAAGCACTAAAAGTCCAACAATAAAATGATGGGAATGGGGAACTTCGCTTGTTCTAGATAGAGATCTAAAAATTCCATCTAAACTTAGCTGTTTCGGTCAAAACAAATAAAATATGAATTTATTATTAAAAGAAAATAAATTTCTATTCAATTTTTAAGACGATGACGAGATGTTCGTGAGCTTCCAACAATGATTCCTTGTGGAAAAAAAAAAAAAAACTTGTATAATCTCAATTGATATTACTTTGACGTAAAGTAGTGATTGTTCATAGATGGGTTAGTTGTGGAGTTTTTGAAGTCAGTGGAGGTTCAATCAATCACTCATAAGCTAATTTATTCTTAGCCCTGTTTGGTTTGCTGTACAATGTTCATAAAAAATTTAAGTCAAGTTAATAATTAATTTCACCACACATTTGAATGGAACATACAACTTTTACCAACTTTTCAACCACGAATTTTATCAACTTTTATCAAAATTTATTTAAAGTATGATATGATTTTTAGCTGAACCAAACATGACCTAATTTAAAATTGAATGAAAAAAATATTTATATGTTGCTAATTCATGAATTTTGAACATTTAGACGTGTTATTTAGCCTATGTTTGGTTTTGATAAAGTTGATAAAATTTGTAGTCCCTATAAAATATGTGGTTGAGAATGAGATTAAGAACAAATATATACTGATTATAATATATACTAATTAATAAACCCTAAATCAGAGAGAGAAGATGAAGATTTGAGATCTCAAATGAGGGTTTTGAAAGAGACACGAAGAGCACATAGAACATTTATTAGCTCTCTTAAACATCAACTGCACCAACACTTATTTAGGCCACTGAATTGGAATATTTTATCTTGGTAAGTAAATGATAAGTGTATTTTACACACTTATTGAGGCCACCCTCAATGATTGTAAGTGAAATTGGAAGAAATTAACGAAAAATTAACAGAAACGATGATTTTCAAAGTTCAAGGACCAAATTACAAATATCTAATTGTTGATTCGGACAATAAAATGAGAATTGACGACTATATGGGATCAATTGGACAAGAGTAAAAGTCAAAGGTGTGGAACTATAAGAAAAAAAGGACCAAACCAAACCCTAAAAGAAGTTTAGGAACCAACTTGCAATTGGTCCAAAAGCTACTAAGGTGACGAGTGCGCATGGCTTTAATACACAGGCAAGCTAAATTTTCTGAGAACTAGAGGCTGAATTGGCATAACCATGTGCACGCATTGGGTATTTTCGTGTTTCTTGAACAAATTTATCAATGATTGAATTAAGAAACATCAAGAACTTAAAAAATTAAATCTTGAAATTTAAGATCAAAAATACGAAATAATTTTCACCTCTCCTTCTTCTATTTATAAATTTTGGGAGATGATTCTCCTATTCTTTTGTTGTTTTATTTTTAGAATATGATAGGCTAGATTTTTTTTTTTTTTTNAAGATGAACCTTTTTTATTGCTTATTTTTAATTCAAAGACCAAGTAGTTTAATTAATTTGTTGTCTTGTTTGATCTTGTATATTTTATTAAATTACTAATTGCATGATCATCGAGTAATTAGTTACTTGTTGTAGTACTAAATGTTCACAATTGAACTTTGCATTTTCAACATATGAGCAATAGGAGTTAGGAATAGCATGTATAGCGTATGCAATCTCAATTGATAATCGTCCGAATGCATTTATTTACATATGAATTCGAACTAAAAATGTAATCGGGTCGCGCTTATAATAAGTTTAATTTACTACGGGGGAGATAGTTAGATATAATTGAATTATCAATTGTCCTGAATATACAAATCACATTAAATTACATAAGTTGAGAATTAAAAATGAATAATAACACGTGGGTTCACAAATCCAGCACCAGCACCTGCATCTCATATTTTAATTTAAAATCAAATTAGTTAATTAATGAGTTAATTGTCCCATGGTCATTGAACTTGTATTTATTTCTTCGATTGCTCACAAAAGTTTAAGAAGTCGAGTTTTGGCCACTAAATTTATCAAAACGTTTGGTGTTACTCACTACCTTAACATTCATTCCAAATCTTTAACGGAAATAGTGAAGTGGCTAAAGGAATGCACATTTGGCTCCCCGTCACACTATTAACAAAATGTCACGTCTTCGATTACTTACTAAACTTTGAAAAAGGTCTTCGACTGCCGGTAGACTCTGAAAAATGCCTTTGATTGACGACAAAATTTTGAAAAAAATCTGCAATTACTTGCTAAACTTTGAGGTGGTCTAATTTTGATTACTAAACTTATAAAAATGATGTTAACCTATTGTTTGTTTAAAAAATATGTATTGCAATTGACTTGGTCGCATAAAAGTAATAAAGTGGACAAACGAGTTCAGATTGTCAATCCCGTGTTACACAATTACACAATAGTTAAATTTAATGTTAACATATTTTGTAGAATTTTAAGTTATTTTCATCAACGAAATACAAAATAAATTTAATTAAATGAATTTTAAAACGAAACGCACAAAAAATTTAATTATAATTTGAATTATAATAAATTTAATTAAATGAATTTTACAACGCACAATAAATTTCATTAAATTTTGAATTATAATAAATTTAATTAAATGAATTTTTACAACGAAACACACAATAAATTTAATTAAAATTTTGATTTTCATAATGAAACACACAATTTTTAACGAACAATAGGTCAATAGGTCAATGTCATTTTTATAAATTTAGTAGCCAAAATTCGATTACCACAAAGTTCAATGAATAATCAAAGACATTTTTCAAAAGTTTAGTGAGCAATTAAAGACGTTTTTAAAATTTAGTGAGTAATCGAAAATGTGACAATTTGTTAACAGCATGACAAGTCGCCACAAATACATTCTGTTAGCCACATCATTAATTCCGTTAAAGATTTAAAACAAATGTTAATATAATGAGTAACATCTAACGTTTTGATAAATTTAGTGGCCAAAACTGCATCTTAAATTTCAGTGAGCAATCGAAGATATAAACATAAGTTCCATGACCATTGGGACAATTAACTCTTAATTAGTAGATAATTTAGGTATAATAAATATAAATCTCTTTAGTTAGTTATATTCAATTTTCATAATGAGTCGACACAATTCATTTTAAAATTTATTTCTCTTGGGGTGATAATCTACTAATCACAAGATTAGTTGTCAATGAGCCCGTATACTTGCAAAGTTTTGCACGAGCAAATTTTTGACGTAATTGCTAGAGAATAAAGTTTTTAAACTAAATTTATTGATTTGTAATTGGGTTTCGAAATTTTTGTTTTTTATTTATTTGGGTTTCGTTATTTTGGCTACCCTCCAAAATCCTGATCTCTCTTGTATTTGGTAATCTTCTCAGGTACTATTCATCAATGAATGCATGATTCTAACAAGGACAAAGTAGCAAAACTTCGGCAATAATTAATACCTATATGGATGATAAAGATATGCTTGTAGGAGATATAATATTTTGAACTATGTTACGGGATTCATTATACACGGCAATACTTATATACATACGATGATACCCTTAAGATAAAACTTGTTAAGGTTTTAAATGTATTTCGAATCTTGAAAACAAGCAATTTACAAATTTTGATGAAGGATATACGCTTGCGAGAGATTATGTACCTACAGACTATGATGAGGACATCATACTTGTGGGATATGGTCTTTCCTATTGGACAAGAAGATACTTGCAAAATACTATAATAAACTTGTCAAGTTGGATGATAGCAAAATGTTTATATTAGGTGTCATGTACTGGAGTGAATTTAAAAGGTGGGATATAATCTACTTGTGATTCAATCATTCAATTTGATGAGATATCAATTATTTAAGAAAAACATGAGGATGATAAATTAAATACAAAGGAATAAACGAAGAGGTGGCAATTAGTGAAGATGAAGCTAACACACATTCTTTCGCCTTTATTGATTGTCTAACAACTGATTTTGTGATTAAGCCCGATTAGGAGGTCGAAGTCTACATAGTTGAATTTGAATCAGATCGGATGAGCAAGTCATATCACATTAAAAGAGGGAAGGTAAATATTTGAAGAATTAACGAAAAGTGGAATAATTCAAAAGAAGAAAATTAAGCGAGGCACCAAAAGCTTTCTTCATGATTCCAAGATACGATTGTAAAAGTGGAGCAAATGATTATGAATAAGTGTTATCGGGAGACAACTCAATTTTCTTCCATTTTATTATTATGCTTTCTAGAAAATATATTAGGTAGTTTGTATTTTGTGTACTAGATAGTAGTTAGGTATCTTCATCCTCGTATTATCCTTTACGTTGTGAAGTGTTTGAGATTAATAGTAATTGTTTCATATTATTAATGATTGATATTTCTTTATTTTGTAGTAACATGACAACTGAAAACACACAAACCAGCAATGGATCATCTAGATCCATCAATTTTGTTTCAAATTAGCCTCCAAAATCAGACATACATTTGGGGGAGTCTCTTGTTTCTTTATTTACCCTTTTATTTTGCATACTTGGTGATATTTTGATTCACAAAGGACAATATCTGATTTAAATTTGTGATATAAAAAATATTAAATTTTCATTTTCTTTTGTGTGCTTGTTTAAAATTTTATTACTTTTTTATATATATAAAATTATATTTAGTTTGCTTTTTAGTTACTTTTTGTGGGTTAGTTAACCTTGCTTGATCACCAAGTAATTTAATTAATTTGTAGTATTGATTGATCTTGCATATTTTGTTGAATTATTTAATTGTTTGATCACTAATTAAATTTTTAGTTGCTTGTAATTGAATGCATTTCTTTACATCTGAATTCGGATTAAGAATAGAATCGCATCGCGTTTAGAATATGTTTAATTTACCTCTGGAGAGATAATTAGATATAATTAGATTACTGATTGTCGTAAATATACAAATTACACTAAATTATATAGTCGAGAATTAGGGCTGGACACAACTCTTGAACCGAATCAAGCGGTTCTTCATAAATTGAATACCCGAACGGGTATCTGAATCGAGAACCGATATGTTTGGGTCAGTTCTCAGTTCTAAACCAAGAACAGAAGAACCAAATAAGACCTGAATCTAAATAATTTTTAAAATTTTTTATATTGAATTAATTAAATTATTTTAATTTTTTCTAAACAAATTAGAAAATTAATTAAACAAACCAGTCAATACTTAAAATTATTTTATTTTTATAACTTTTAGTTGAACACTTTTTAGTTTATTTGTATTTGTTAATTGCGTTTTTTCAATTGTGCTTGTAGAGTTTCTTATTATGACAAGTCAAGTAATTGATGATTAAACCAAATAGTTGGTAAGTATAACTAATAGTTAAAACTATTTTATATTTTATAATTTTTAATTTATATTTCATTTTCTTTATACAGGCTGTTTGAAGTAAATGAATTATTGATATGGATCACCGATATTTTAATATTAAGATCTACATTTTGGTATTTGTATATATTGAATTAATTTTATTGGACAACTTATTATTTATATATTTTAAATTGGGCTACGTTAATTTGTAAAAGTTGTGAATAAACATGTCATTAGTTGTATTTATGTAGTGTTGCTGTAAATGTTAAAAAATTTAATTATGGTATGGAACCGAACCTGAACGGTTTCATAATTATATTTGGACTCGACGGTTCCATTTATTAAATACCCGAAAATTTTATATCTCGACACATGTTCGGCCCTATCGAGAATTAAAAATAGGATAATAATAGGTGAATTCGAAATTCTAACACGTACATCTCATAATTTAGTTTATAATCATATTAATTAATAGATAGATAATTTAGGTATAATAAATATAAATCTCTTTTGATAGTTACATTCGAATTCGATAACGAGTTGATACAATTAAATTTTAAGTTTATTACTCATGGGACAATACTGTAATCATCGCATTATTTTTTGTCATCGATTACATACGCTCACAGTTGTCGCACGAACAGTAAACAATGAAACAAAATCATCACTTTCGACTATGATAGAGATCTAATCTGCCTTCTTTGTCTATCTTTTATGAGTCGATACTTCAATAGAATTTTTTAACTTGAACAACCTCCAGGGCCGAACCTACCTTAAGCCCAGTGCAGGCATATGCCTGCAATGAACTTAGGGGATGGAAACTTCAAATGAGAAATATAGAAAGAGGAGGGTAAGAGGGATAGACTTTAAATGCTGCAATATAAGTTAGTGGAATTGCTGCACCAAAGAGTAACGTGTAATGGTTTTCTCATTCTTGTTTCTCTCTCTAAATCTATCTGTATCTCTATCTTATCGATGTCCTTTGTTTAAACTCTTGTGTGGCTTTTTATGTACATCTTTTATTAATGGGTCCATTTCATTCATCTTCTAAAATCTCTAGCTCCCCAAGGCTATTGGCTACTGCCTGCTCTGAGTGGAGTGAAAGTGTTTCACACAGTTTACCCTCCTACTTTACATTATCCTGGCATGTTACCACTGTGCTAAATAATTTCGTCTAAAATCTTAAAGGGTTAAAAATTGAATAAAGTTTGTGTTATGAGTTTATAGGAATAATGTTATTATTAACAATGGTGATGAATATGTAAGTAACAAGAATAATTTGTAAACTATGTTATTTTTAGTATTTTTACTATTATTAAATTCATGGTCGAATTTTACTTGAGATTGAATATTTCATTTTGTTTATTATTTTGTCGAGCTTTGAGTTTATCGACTAGTTAAGTAAAAAATTGAATGCATATTGCATGCAATAATTTAAGGACCCAAATTTAAATTTCGTCTTAGGCTTCAAAAATTCAAACTTCAACCTTAATTAAATTCCGTTCGCACTGAAAAATATTCTTGACTCTGCCCCTGTCAACCCCAATGCTAGTAACAGGATCATTACTTTATTTGATTTTTTCTCAGCTTGCCAGTAATTTTTTCTACATAAGGTGACTTCACCTCAATTCCAACATCATTATCTCATAAACTTCGAGCATTTTCTTCAAGGCACGACTTAAAAGACTCATTGAATACATATCTTCCAATTATAAGTTTGTACCCTCTTTATTCTCTCTCCTATAACTTGTGCATCTTTACCTGCTCACCATAACCTAATAATACACACAAGTGATCTATGTTTCAACTTTTCAATATTTTGATGTGCATATTCAACACGACCAATAAAATTTAAGATAAGAATAATATACATTTTTTGGGTCCACATAGATTCAGGCATTCTAAAATTTAGTTAACTAATAGGACTCCTACTAACCAGATATACTGCAATTTTAACTCGTCGCCCCAAATAGTTTTGAAAGACCAAAGCTCAACAATATGCATCTGACTCTATTTAGGATAGTATTATTCATTCTATCAGAAATTTCATTTTGTTGAGGTGTATAAGTCAGTTCTACGTCTTAAAATACCATGTCGCTTACAAAACTCATTAAATTCATAATCACAGAATTCTAGGCCATCAAAACAGTTGTAGACAAGCTCAAAATTGGTTTTGTTTCAAGGAAATAAAGATTACATCTCTTTGGGGTAATTGTGATCAAATCATATCCCCTAAAGATTATAATTTGTCCATGATCAATTTCGATGTCAAACTCCATAACATCTAGCACTCCTAGAACTAATTTTTTTTTTTTTTTTTTTAGTTCAGGAACAAATCTGATCTTTTCAAGTTGTAGAATGTTACTAATTTTCTGTAACAACTTTGTTCCTATTTCACTAAGTTTGCTAGTCATTTTTCATTATAACTTGTCCTAAATTCATTTTCTCAAAATTTGAAAATTAGCTTCTATTTAGACTCATATGTAAAGAACAGCCTAAATTAAGAATTCATTCTTGGTTTAAGTTCTTTTCCATATTAACAAGCACAACCTAATTTTTAGTTCCCTCATCATAGTTAAAATTGCATTCCCCTCATCATTTTTCTTATCTTTTAATTCATTTTGCTTCTTATGTCAATCATTAATGAAATGTTCCAATTTTTCACAAAGTAATCATAAAGCCGCAGTATACACCGTTCTAGATTTTTAGGGTTTCGTGAGATTCAAAATCTCGATATCAAGGGAATATTCAAACGGGTCAAATCTAGGTGTTCTAACAGAATAATCAATGGAACACGAAGGTATGTCAACAAAAATTCAAATTTTCACGCAATGCAGTTTCACACAGTGACTAAACAACAGTTAAAATACAAAAAACAATTACCAATTCGTACTCAAAATTCAATACTTCAAATGAGACAAATAATTCCTAAATTTCTAATACAAGCAACATTACCCCCACACGGTAACCTCAATCCTAATGTCATTCCACACGATAACACATTAATGCTAAGATTTAAATTAGGATAAGCCAATATACTAGAGCAGACCAATCCGAATCCGTAAATATTGAGAGATGCAAATTTATCACTTTAAAGCCACCACTATTTGTCCTAAAGTCTCCAACAATCGTAGAATCAATAAACCACGATCAAATTCTGAAACCATGAAGAAAACAATTTCCCAGACTTCGCTGTATAACCTAAAATAGAAAACTAACAATACCAAAATGTTAAGAAAAATGTCAGGAACAAATTGCATGAAGACATCGTCGCCAAAAAGTTCTTCACGCACCCTCACGCGTCGTCTACACTCTCTACGCGCTGTCACCATATGACTGGCTGCTTAGACCATCTCCGCCTGTACGTTACACCAGTGGTCTCCGTTTTTCCAACAGGCGAGTGATCTTCTCGAAAATTCAAAAAACAGCCCCGAGTTTTTCATAGTTTTCGAACAAGTTTTCTGCTTTGTTTCTACTGCTCTTTTGATCAGGTTTTGGTTAGTTTTTCTACCTTTTTCTAATCGGAAGCTTGCTCCAATGGTTGTCAAAATGGTGATTTCCGGATTTAGTTTCACATTACATTTATCTACCAAACAATCGATCCAAAAAGCTCCAACCCACAGCCAATATATTCACATGGGTTGCTCCTCAATTTCACCCACAAAGGTCAAAATAATGGTAATAATTTGTAAACCACAAAAGCGCAAGAAAAATACGAGATGGTGGCCAAAACAAAAGAGGAAATCGCCGGATTTTTCTTCACTATTGCAGCTGATTTTTAGCAGAAGAAGGCAATTACGTTTTCTTATCGTTTCTGATACAAAAATAAACATTTTACGGCTAAGGTAAAGACAACATATATATAAGTTAGTTTAAGTTAGGCTTTAGTTAGACCAATAAAAGATTTAAATGGGCAAAGATTCAAAATCATTCAAGAGATAATATATATGGACCGTGAACAACATTAATTGTTTAAACTACTTCCACCGGCCCACTTTTTTTTTTCGGGTTGAGCTTTTGGACTTGATTGTTGGTAACTATTTAATCCAACGTTTACATCATAATCGGGATTCATTAAGTACCAAAACTCAACAATTATATTTTGTTAGTAAAAACACGTGTATGCAAATACGGATAGAGTAACGAATTGTCGAAACCAATGGTACGTGCATAATAATGAGCAAATCACGACTTACTCAAACATAGAAATTTCTATAAGGAGATAAAACGAAGCGAGCTATGTGAATGTAAATGTAAATCTCCTTAAAATGGATTTTGCCTTCCTACAATATTGCTAACATGATTAAATGGAAGTCCATCTCCCAAGATACAACGTTACTTTCAAAATTAATATAGTACAATATTAATTTTGTTGGGTGAAACAATGTTTGAATATACTCTTTTAGAATAGAAGATATCGAATACTAAATATTGAACACGACACTCAAAAATAATATAGAATTAGAAATCAATTATTTGAAATTGATTTGTAGTGAAGAAAATGGAATTAAGAGATCCCTATTTATAGATTTTCACGTATTTTTTTGAATGATCGCATATTTTAGCAAAATTATTAGATTGTTCCATTTCATATTTAATGAAGTAGATTGCATCCCATTAAAAGATGATGACTTTTCATTATGTACCTTTTTGAATAATCACACCCATTTTGAAACAACATAACTTTTTAATTTTCATTTATTCACTCCAAATCAATTTCATATAATTGATTTATAATTCTTCCCTTCTTTAAATTGTGTCAAAATAATGTTCGAATTTTTTTGAGTCAATTATTCGATATTTAGCATTGATATCTTCCGTTTTAAAATAGTACAGTCAACTGTTGGTTCGCATAACAAAATTAATATTATACTATATTAATTTTGAAAAAAGTATTATATCTTGGGAGACATGCTTTCATTTGATCATATTCTACCAAGAGCAGTCAACTTGTAAAAATAAAATTTTTTTAAAAAAAAAAACCTTAGGATTTAATGTGAGGCTATGTCTTCTCTATCGCTGCAGTAATTCACTATGTCGAATTTACAAGAAAAAATTGAATATGTAACTTCTCTATCCTCTCTTTTTGTCTCCATCTCTCTACTTGTTGGATGATCAAAAAACCTAATAAGAGCTGCCCTATTTATAAGATAAAATAGGGCAAAACCTAATTTTACAAGAATTTCAATTCTTTAATGGAATTTTACAAGATTAGACTCGTTAACCTGATAATAATTAGGACTCTAATTCAAATATAAATTTGTAAACAATCCTTAATGGATTAGTCTCCACAACTTAACAAAACAAAGATATACAAAGTGTTCCTGAATACAACAAAACCAAATCGGTGCACTTTTCGAACATATGGATCAAAGAGCACCCAGTTCTTGATCCATCAAACAATTAGAAAGGAATATAAGATAGGGTTCTGGAATGAGGGTTTCGAGAGGGAAAAGAGGAACATGGAAAAATGTATCCAAGTCTCTCAAAAGTCACACTTACAATTAATATGTTTCAAGCCAGATGAACACACGAAGTCAATAGAAGAATCAAGAAGTAGATCTAACAAAATTAGGAAGTTCACGTGTGGTCCTCAAACAAACCCTCTACTTAAAGAAATCATGTTCTATAAAACGCGCTTTTGTAACCGTTTTGGTATCGCACATATCACACATTCACATCACAACACAGTTTAATTGATATGGCGCCCTTGCAGCAATGGTATATTTTCCACAAGCTTAGCTTGGTCCCTACTCAGACATACTAGATCTTCTTCTCTGCCTTATAAGATCATTTGGAATCCTTCCATGCCATTAAAAATCTCAATATTTTGTTGGCGCCTTTGACATAATGTGGTCCTTGTGGATGAAGTGATTTGGCACTGTGGGGTTCCTACGTCTCCAAGTGTTAATGTTGTTCACATGGTCATGCTGAAACTATAGATCATGTTTTCGCATCCAGCCTTATTACTTTTCGAGCATGGCAATATTTTGAAAAAAATATTTGGAATTCGAGTTCCTGTTAATATATCTTGGCGATCTACCATGCTATTTTGGAATGCTCATTTTGGAGGGTATATGTAAGAACATCTTATTGCTAACCTTATTCCTCATCTTCTCTCCTGGGAGCTTTGGTTGGCCAGAAATTCTGCTAGATTTAAAGATGAGCCCATAAACTTACACAAAATCTATGCTAAGGTAAAAAGTTGGCTACGTGAAATGAATGGTATTCTTAAACCAAAAAAATTGTCTCATTCCTCCTCATTTTCCTAGGTCCTTCACATTCCTTTGGTACCAATTCGAGTTAAAGCCCCATTTCTTGTCAAATGGTACCCTCCTAAACATGGTTGTTTTAAACTTAATATTGATGGGACAAGTGCAGGAAATCCAGGCCCATCTGGTTGCGGTGGATTGCTTCGGGATTGGCAAGAAAATGTTATTTTTGGGTTCTATCACTATCTCGGGGTTGGTACTAATACTTTAGCGGAGGTATCTGCTCTTAAGATAGGCCTCCAAATTTACTACGCCCTTGGCATTGACAGAATTTTTATAGAAACGGATTCTAATGTGGTGATCCACTGGTTCCATCATCATGTTAATATGCCCTGGTTTGTTCGTCTTACTTGAGAAGACATTCTGGAACTTACACGTATTATATCTATTAACATATCACATATTTTTCGGGAAGCAAATCAGACGGCAGATTCTTTAGCACGTATTGGAGCTCAATGTCATTCTGACTTCTTAGAATCAATCTATAGTTTCTCGTCCACACAATTGGTCGCATTCGTTTAGATAAATGTAATTTGCCTTCTTTTCGCTTCTAGTAGTTGGAACTATTGTAAGAGAACTAGTACTTCATCTTTTACTGTTTTTCATTTTTCCTTTAACTCTTATCTTTATTGTAAGGGAAGTAGTACTTCCTCATTTACTGCGTTAATTATCTATGCATGTAACCACGGTTTTCCTCCGCCACAAGTAAGGACATATTAATAAAATCCTGGAGGTTCCACACTCCTAAAAAAATAATTAAAAAAATAATCCATTGACAATTTAAATGTAATTGCACTTTGTTCGAAATGTCATTTTTGCCCTTTATTGCAAATGGTTAGGGCTGGACATGGGTCGGTTCGATTTGATTCTCTTCAAAATCGAACCAATCCAAAAATTTTGGGTATTTAATAAATGAAACCATCGGGTCCAAATATAATTATGAAACCATTCAGGTTCTGTTCAATTCCATACCATAATTAATTTTTTTAACATTTACAACAACACTATATAAATACAATAATAACATGTTCATTCGTAACTTTTACAAATTAACGTATCCCAATTTAAAAATATATAAATAACAAGTTGTCCAAAAAATTAATTCAACGTATACAAATGTCAAAAAGTAGATACTGATATTAAAACAATAGTGATCCATATCAATAATTTCTTTGCTTCAAATAGCCTGCATAAAGAATATGAAATATAAATTAAAAGTTATAAAAATAAAATATTTTTAAATATTAGTAATAATTTTCAACTATTTGATTTAATCATCTATTACTTGACTGTCATAGTAAGAAACTCTACAAATATAATTGAAAAAACACAATTAACAAAAACAAATAAATTAAAAATTGTTCAAAAGATTTAATAAAAAAATATAATATATATTTATTACTTATCAAATGATTTGGTTTTATACGATGNTAATATATATTTATTACCTAATTATTTGGGTTTATACGATTTGGGAATGGGGATATAGGTTTTAAAATTATCAAATGGCTTGGGTTTATACATGAGTGGGCGTACTACTTACCAAATGAAATTGGAATGGAAAGGGGAATGATAAGACCCAAATATTGGCTTGACAAAAAATTAATTTGGCTGGATTTTGCTGGTTTGTTTAATTAATTTACTAATTTATTTAGAAAAAATTAAAATAATTTAATTAATTTAATATGAAAAATATTATTTATATTCTGTTCTTATTCGATTCTTCGGTTCTTGGTCCAGAACCGAGAACCGACCCAAATTCATCGATTTTCGATTCAGATACTCGTTCTGGTATTTAACTTATGAAAAATCGCTCGGTTCGGTTCGATCCGGGAGTTTTGTCCAACCCTACAAATGGTGGAACCATGGAGCAGAAGTGTGGGCTTGTTGCTTTTAATTGAGAAGGGCATTAATGTCATTTTCCTAGAAATTTAGAGGGTAAAAAAGTTAGATAAAACGCACCTAGTGGTGGAAATGGGTTGAGACGGCTGAGCCGCAAGAGCAAGCACAAGCCGAGCTTACTACTCTAAACCTCTATATATATATACACATTTTCTAAAGAAATGTATAATTAAAAAATTGTTTACAAAGTATATCTTGAATGTTGCCTTTTTAAATATTGAGTTTTATTTTTTCTTTACCCTTTTATACTATATTAAACCTAAAAAATATATATACACACATTTTGTAAACAATTTTTTAAATATACATTTTCAAGATTTTTTTATTTTTTATTTTTTTTAAAAAAAGAAGATAAACTCTCATCATTTATCCGAGTTTGAGACTGACTACTTTAATTTTGAGTAGGGGGAGTTCAAAATTGTACATGAACAACTTGTTACGTAACTTTTTTAAAAAAATTATAAAGGTATGAAAATAAAATTTTGTGATAAATATAGTGAAATTAAATATCACTTACTTGGTTACATGCAATTTCGGCATATTTATGTTGAATTCGATAATTAGCGTCTTCTCAATTTTTCACGTGCATTAATACTTCCAAAATATCTTTTTTTAGTCGACTCCTAATCTCAAAAAGAACTCTCTTCTCTGCACTAAAAGCAAACTCCGAAACTACAGTGTTAATAGGAGGTGTTAGTAGATCTTTTGCCATTACAGATACTACTGGTCATCGGCGTTCATAATTTCATCAGAATTCAATTATATCTTCTGAATTTTTCCTAATTTCTTTGTATCTAGGCAAAGTATGACTAAAGTAATCAATTAATTCAGATCGTAAAGTATTTGGACTATTACTCGAAGTTTGAGTACCTGCAATGGAAGATAAACTACTACTACTAGAGGAACCAAATACATATGCAGATGAATCATATCTATAGGAGTTCATGTTTTCGAATAACTCTAAAGCTGCAGCGTCATCATCTGTTATATTACTGGGATATGTAATTGTAGGTACACGAGTAATGTGTGTACCTATTCATGA